>VWYI01042082.1:0-29423 GCA_013399455.1 Anthoscopus minutus
ATTTTGTACTGTAACCCATGACAAAGGCAAAAAGTGCCATGGTGAAAAACAGCATGTCCAAAGGGCAGCACAGGAGAGGCAGGTGGAGGGGTGTCACCAGCTGCAGGGTGAGAGGCAAGGACGCAGGAGCTCCTGCGTTTCCCTCAGTGACAGCATGCTTCCTGCAGTCAGAGGTGAGCTCTCCACGTGGGACAGGGTACACCAAGGACAGGGAAAGGGCACACAGAGCTTAAGTGAGATCAGAAGATTTAATCAGCTTTTATTAAGTCTGGACTGAGAAAGAGGCAACTTATGGCTAAGGAGGTTGAAGTACTAGAAGAGAAAAAAGAGAAAATCTCAAAGGTGGGAATCAGTGTTCAGGGGAAAACTAAAGTTTGGTCTTAAAATTTTCCTACAGTACTGTTACTGCTTCTGGAAATCATAGTCTCTCTGTGCCTGAGAGTGGAATGAGACATCATCCCCAGAATAATCAAGCAAAAACTTTTGGGTACAACAGGACCACAACACCAGTAAATTCTGGAAGAAGGTAATGAAAATGTAATGCCAGTGGTGTCTTCCTCATGTGAGTTAAAGTATGAGGCATGAAGAAGAGATGTCCAGCTACCGTATCTGATATTTTCATGGCATCAAGCAGAAAATGTGTGCCACTGACAATGTAATTGCGTAATTTAAGCAGTTAACATGGGTTTTTGTAAGAAAAATATAAAGCTTTTATTTGTGAAGGGGGATGTGATGGAAAAAAGAAACGGCTAGAAGCTGGAATACCCCTTTTATGCCATAAATGTGTTACCAGTCACATAATATGTATCTAACAAGTACATGGCTGTCTATCCTGTCACACTTCCTTGAGCAGTCTACAGCTGAATTGATGTTTTTAGCCTTCATCACTATTTTTTACTCCTGACAAGATAGGAAAAGTGAAAAAAGTTTAAATAAGAATTCTTGAATGTAGATTTCCAGTTTCACAGCAAACAGTCTGTATCTGCTAGCCATTTCTTTCCTCTTTATTGTCTGTCTGTAGCTGAAATGGAGATAAGAAGCCTAATTTAATCAAAGTTTAGTGATTGCAGCTCTGGCTGAATTTCAAGGCTACTTTACTCTCGCCCCATCCTTGGCTGCAGGGAAATGGTATATTCTCCCAAAGTATATTGAAGACACTTATAAATATATATTTCCCACTTATAAAAATACATGCATTTTTTTTCAGATAGTTTTTCATACCAGACTTTGTCTTTATGTGACTTCCCCCATCCTGTCTAATGGGCAACTTTGCAGGTTTTGCAACAATGAATTTGTTCAATGAAGAAGTATTCTTGAGGGCCTAATGCTGATTTTACATTCAACTACATAAACAGGGAGTATCTGCGCTAAAACCAAAAGTAAAACTACTGTCAGCTATCATTAATTATGCACCCTGCAACTTAAATTTCAAAACAAATTTATCAACAAAGTTAAAGAGTTCTACTTCAGCTGAAAAAGGTCATTTTTCAGTTGTGTTATCTAAGAAGTCAAGAGCAGTTAACAGTGAGGAGCATGACCAGTACTATTACATTTCATGACATAATATAAAATTAATATTTTAATAAGTTTATTTTCAGCAGGTTTCTTGTTTCAGTAGTTAGTCAGCAAATAATCATTTGCAATAATCTGCCCATGCCAGATCTCCTGCCAGCCTCCGTGTCATATGCTTGCAAAATGGTAAAGCTCAGTTCATTTCCATCAAGAATATATTGAGACTTAGCTCAGGTATAAGAGGACCAAAGCTACACCAAACTCTGGAGTATTGTGCTGGTATCAGTGTCTCCTGTCTGCATTATGGTGAACAGGGAAGGATCAGATGCACCCTGAGACACAATCAGCTGCATCTGATGGCAGGCACTGCTGGTATGACCAAAATTGTTCCAGCAGTTAACAAGACTCTTACAAAGTGTTTCTTTAAAATTGAAGCCCTAGGAATCTTCACAGAAGATCAATGAGGTAACAAGCCCCATTTTCTTTGAAGGACTTAATAGAATACAAGCAACCTTCAATGTCTCCTTAAATTACATTATAAGATAAATTCTTAATTTATATACTCTTCCCAGCCCTTCATGTCCAGGGTCTCAAAGACTATTTTTTTAGTTATTAAACTAATTTCATGCTCTATACTGAAAAAAGTGTGATCAAATCAATCACTAACAGAGACTCAATAAGGAACATAAAGAAGATATCCATAAATAATGCTGTGCATATAGAAAGCACTGACATTAGGGTATATCTTACCAGAGCAAAAAAATAAAGATCATCAATAAGACAAAATCTGATCCAAAAATTCTTATCTAATGATATCGAAAGACACAGACTGAAACCAAACATGCTTTAACCAATCTTATATTGTTTTTCTATAAATAAAAATGTGACTTGTGAGTGATGAAATATTAAATTTTTCTATCGATATTTACTTCAATGAGAGACATGACATTTTCTGTAGCAATAGGTGAAAAATTGGAGATGGGTTTATGAATTATATAAAGCCATCTGTGTACACTTCCTTTTAGTTTTTTTACTTATTATTTACATTTATTTAGAATTGTAATATATTAATACATAGGTACTTAATGATCTTTTCTTAGGTGTGGCTAGATCATTCTTCAGTTAAAAGAATGAAGGTGCTGAAAGATTGAGGAGCTGCATAATATCAGCACAAAAGGGCAAAAAAGTTCCCATGTGTTACGTGCAGCATCTTTGTGTGTGAAAGACTG
This sequence comes from Anthoscopus minutus, assembly GCA_013399455.1. NCBI lineage: Eukaryota > Metazoa > Chordata > Aves > Passeriformes > Paridae > Anthoscopus > Anthoscopus minutus. Next base: position 2,742 of record VWYI01042082.1, read on the forward strand.
AACTGAATAAAAGGGCATGGATCTCCAACCACTGAACCACCTTCCTCATAAGGTTACCAGACATAGCAGAACTTCCCTTCATTAGCTGAGAGACTATGAAGAAAGAGGTCAAAAAAGTCACTTCCTCATAAAGGTTAAATTTGCCTGCTCTCCATTACACTGAATACTGCATAATACCAGCAATCCTGTAGGAAACTTACTACTCTACAGGATTAATTCCTGTGCGTACCTGTAATCTACTGGTAAAATCAACCTTTCTGCATAAGCTATCTGAAATATCAGGAGTTCAGAACAATACCAAATTACTAATTTCTGTATATGTTCTACAGACTGCAGCAGAATACTTTTGCACAGGTATATCACATGGCTTTGATTCTGAATGTCTTATTTCAACATTTGAAAGTTTTTATTGTTATCATCACTTCATCAGCTTGGGACAACAGAAATGCTGCAGGAAGAAGCATCTCATTCATATCCTACATTACTTTACAGAAACAGAACCATGCAGAGGCCACCCCATGAACACCACAGAAATGTGTAGGCAATTTGCAGAACACTTTTTGTATAGTAAAGGAGTTGACTTAGATTATTTCCTTTCTGCTGATGCAAACTTTCAACTCCAGAGACACGAAGGCATTGGTACTGTACTGTTCTACTGTCACTACTCAGCAAATGAAGATGCAAAGATTCATGGTGTAGTATCAGTGTTAGACAGAATAGGAAATTAATAAATGACTAAAGGATGGAAGAGATTTTGTGGGAAATAAACCTTGAAAAATCTGACCATGTGGCTGGCAAGTATTAGTTTTTCTGAAAAAAAGAAATTAAAATAGTCAGACATTTGAAAAGCACTGACTTAGTAAAACATGGCATTGTGATAAAGAATTGGCACTATATGCTATATTTAAGAATAGATGTGATTTCCAATATTACTGCAAAAGGTGCAATTACATCAATTTCAAAAGGGAGATTTCCAAGGGGACTGCTTTAGTCTTGATTCTGTCCAATATTGTCAGTGACAAGGAAGCTAATATAAAAATTGCTACTGATGTGCAGATGGTAAACACTTGTAAAATGATAAAAGATGGATGCATACAATGCTAATATGTTTGTATAAGTACTTTGGAACTCTGAATCTTTTGGTAAACAGAATTAATTCAAACAGACTCACTTTAGCATCACCATCTATAATTGTTTTAGGCACAGCAAAGAAGTACACTACTTTGTGTGTGTGCACATAGACACTCATACATACATAAATGCAGTTTATACCAGATTTCTGTGTCCACTTCTGATTAGTTTGAATGTATCAGGTGGCATTAGAGCTACTCTGACTTTAAAAGGGGAGAAATTAGTGGACTATTATTGGGCCTTGTAGTAATATTCATAGCTCTTGTGAGTTTTATTCTGATCCATTATTTCAGCTGTATTCCCACCACAAAACAGATATAGATGGGCTGGAGAGGGTCCAGAAAAGGGACACAGAGAGGATCAGAAGACTGGCAAGCCTGATACTTGAGAAAAGACTGAGAAAACTCTGTTTGTTCAGCCTTGAGAAAAGAAGGCTTAGAGGATCACTGTGTTCCAGTATTTAAATATATCTAAAAGGTGCTTATAAACAAGATGGAGACTCCCTTTTTACAAAGAGTGGTGGAAAAGGCAAAGAGCAGTGCATATAGGTTATTTCTGAGGAGTTTCTCACTGGACACAGGAGAAAAAAAACTTCTAGAGGAGCAATCAGCCGTGGAATAATCTCCTCAGGGAAGTAGCGGATTCCTCAGAGTTAGACAATTTTATGGTTCTTTTGGACAGCCAGACTATGCTTTTGCCAAGATATGTTTGACCAGATGATATTATAGGTCTCTTCCAGCCTGGTATTCAATAATTCTATGAAACCAAAGGATATGTAATAATTCTTTTATCTATCCCAGCACATGCATGAGGCTTAGCTGTACAAATAGATATAGATTCCAATATCTTGATTGTAGGGAGAAATGGCTGTGAGAACAAAGCCAAGTAGACATGAAGAAGCTGTGCTAAAGCAATATGTCCTTGAGCAGAGCAGTTAGTGATAACAGAAGGCTTGTAGTTAGAGAAACAGAGGCTAGGAATGAAAAACAGAGTGTATGCTAATACAGCTTCTAGAGTAAGCCAATTAGATAATGCCAATTGTGCCTATTAATGAGTAGTTGTCTGTAAGAATATAAATGTAACTGAATTGAAATAATAAATGGAGCTTGTGTATCCACTACGTTAGTGAGGTAAAAGTCTTCCCTCCCAGAGGAAAATAGCAACACTTGATCAAATCTATCACATAGTAAATGAACAATTTCAAAATGAGCAGGGAGCTTCAAAATTTAAAAATGGAGAAGTGTGATCTTGCTTTCCAAGCTTGAGAAGTTCTGCTCTTTAGGGGTGAATGTCTCCATGCACAAGCACATGAACAAGGCTGACTGGCTGGAGAGCAGCTTGGTAAAGCAACCTCTGGGGTCCTGTTGAACAGCAGTTGGAATGTGACCCAGGGATGCTCATTGTGAGAAGGAAGGACAGCAACAACCTGGACTGTGCTGGGAACAGAGATACAGCAGGTCAAGGCAGGAACCCTTTCCCTCTCTTCAGCACTGGTGAGGACACATCTACAGTTCTGTTTCCAGTTCTGTGCTCCACAGTACGAGTCGTGAACATCCTAGAGAGGCCAGTGAAGGCCCATGAGGATGAGTAGAGGAACAGAGCATTTCTCCTACGAGGAAAGGCTGAGAGAGCTGGGACTGTTCTTCCTGGTGATGGCTAAAAAAGTCAAATCAAACTTAATTTTAGCTTCCTGCCCTTTTTTCTTTGAAACCCAGGAAGGAGTCATAGTGTTAGGAATACTGTTTGTACAAATTTGTAGTCCTAGGTTGCAGACTGATGTCATTGGTGGCTGCTCTGTGATTCACAGCAACAGGAAGACCATATCAGCAAAGAAACAGGGATTTAGCTTCATATGTTCATAGGTTCATATGTAAGTATTTCAACATGAGCAAAGATTCTGGGTGATTGATAACAACAGCAACATAGAGGAAGAAGGATAAAAAGGCAGGGATAGCAGTAGATGCAAAACAGACAGAAATTTTTCTATATGAAAAGGGAAAGAAATAATGTAAACTTTAAGGTTACATTGTTCTGCATGATAAAAAGTTTTCTACTTTTTAATTTTATTTTTCTCTGTCAAAGTTTGCATGTGTTGCTGTATTATCTCTAGTTGGAGTATTTTCTTAGGCTAGACTTTTCAGGAAAACCCAAAGGCACTTGAAATAAAGGTTAATTGGATTTAGGTGTCTAGGTACATTTAAATCTCATTATGTTCCTCTCTGTAATCTTAAACAATACTTGCAAAATATTTTCCTCCGAAGTGAATTGATAGAAAGTTAAGGAGATGTAGAGCCAAGATAAATCTCACGGGCTTCCTGGCAGCATACTCATATTTTGTTCTCTGGTGGCCAGATTCTCAATATTATATTGTGATGGTTTTGGCTGGGATAGAATTAATTTTCTTGTATGTTGGTATGGGGCTGTGTTTTGGATTTGTTCTGAAAATTGTTCTAAAACACAGCTTTAGTTGCTGCTGAGCACTGCTTACACGGCAGCAGGGACTTTTCTGTTCCTCACCCCCACCCCAGCAGAGAACAGTTTAAGGCTGCACAAGGCACTGGGAGGGGACACACTCGGGACAGCTGAAATATGGATGGAAAATAATTTAAATCAAAATGTATTTGTGAAAACTGAGCAGTGGAGCTGCTCACTTACTGTCTATAAAAGAGCTAATCTTACAACAAACTGTACTGGAAAGTAAGGCAAGAGAAGACTTTCACTTCTATTTTGATTCTATACAATATCCACCTTCCATGAAACAGATTTTAGTGAAGTAATTCTGGGGTACATTTCTTGTATTATCAAACATCCTAAATCCCAAAGAGTCACAAATTTTCTATGGGTAACCAATAACTTTATTTTACACTTTGCACACTAATACTGAATAGTAAAAAAAGAAAGTAGAACAAAAAATCAACAGAAAAAAAATTAATTAACTTAAGCTTCCAGACCATTCTTTGTGAAATCCCATGTTGAGAGAGTCTCAAAAGCCTTACTGAAGCCAAGGTGGAGTTTCACTTGTTTAATAATATTAAATGTTCTACATTCATGTAAGATAAAGAGAGAAAATAGTAGGGACATATAATGACAAAAGAAGTGCAATAGTGTATATTTCTTTCTTAGTAGAGTTTTAGTGAAAAAATTACTAGATATTTTCTAATATTAATGCTATGATAAACAGAAAAACATGTTTACCTTTACTCCCTCAGATGACAAAGATTTCTTGCCTGAAGAAAATAAAAAGATTTCTTGTTTATAAAACTGCTGCCTCACTGAATTAAAAAAATGAGCTCCAAACCCTCAGAATGAGAAAATTAGTGTGAAACACCCAAACTTAGTCCTTTTTTTCATACACAACTTTTCTGAAAAACCAAAACCTTATCTTGCCAGTGGGTTAGTACATTGAGAAGTTATAGAATGAATTCAGGGTATCCTTTAGATATTCAGATATTCAGATATTCAGTATCTAAAGGAGTGTCAGATTATCTATGCTATTCTCTCTAACTCCAAAACAACAGTTTAAATAATACTTTATGGAGTCTGAGTGCCTTTCTGACTGGATTGGTCATAGACCAGCACCTCCTGCTGCAAACAAATCTCTCTCTCTCTATCATTTTCCACAGTATGAAGGGAGATTATGCAGCAGCAAGAACCAGACTCTTCCTTGAGGTGCAGGGCGAGAAGATGTGGTACAATACTGCTTACAAGTTGCAACAAGAGGTCACAGCTTGCAGGAAGGAAAATTGCAGCTGGGCATAGTGATATAGCTCTCCACCATGAGAATGAATCTGAAGCAGGTTTCTAACAGAAGCATTGGCATAAAAATTCCTGGGTGTCTCCAGAACTGAACTACATGAGCCCCATGGCAAACTGATCTAGTTTTGAAACCAACTTTGTTTTTAAATGACCTGCAGAATCTCTCTCATCTGAATTTTCCCATGATTTTTTGCACTCCTCTATATATGGGACACAATTCAGTTTTAATAAGCCAATAATTTTTAAAAAATCTTTTTGCTTCTCTGTCAGTAGAGACAGTCAGTAGAATTTCTCCTTGTTCATTATTTGTTTTACTATAGGTACTTGTATATTTCCTTTTTCTATACTCAACTATATGAGCAAACATCTGGAAATAACTGGTTTCATTCTGACAGACAGAGGCCACAATATCTACACAGTTACAAAAGCAAACAACTGAAAAAAGGCTGTCTGGAGTTCTCACAAGTTTATGTTCATTTTTACAAGGTCTCCTTATGATTTAGAGTGATAGAAAATTTTAATTATAAAAGATTTTGAGAGGATATCTAGATGTGTTTTTAAACACAATAGGAAAAGAAATTTGGAAAGAAAATATGTAAAGGTTGTATTTGACAACAGCAATGTACTAGAAAGTCTAGAATACAAAGGACTACCTGGGTCTAGTCCAATTTCCTGTTATTTTAAATATACATTGGATAATGTCTCATAATACTTCTAATATCTCTCCCCAGATTGCTTGGATTTTGTCTTTGTTTCAGTTTAATTATCTCTCCTCAGAACTCCCACTGAGAGTTGCTTTTCAGACTGCAAAATACATTAAAGACACAGGTGAGTGTCTTTATGGTAGTGCTCCTAATCTTTGTTTGACATTATTCTATGAAAATCAACAGAAGCATGAATTGTCTCAGTCGCTCCATGTGTGACGGACTAAGGGACAAACCATGAGCATTTTAGGAGGCTGTTCTGTAAGGCAGTGGCTAGAACTCATAGAATATTATATCAATATTGTATGATATTGAAGCAGCACAGAAACAGCAGGTTAGAATTTAATTTAAACTCTTGTGGGAAGCCGTTACCATGAGGAACTGTATTACTGAGCACAAGGCTTGCAGCATTATGTAGCAGTCTGGTCAGCCTCTGCACAACAGCCTTTATGCTCTGATACATTATATTGTTGAGAGGTTAACAAAAAAGAAAGGCTAGATCATTTTATCCTCAAGCATTTGGTACATAAAGCATTTATATACTGTAGTCCCAAAGAGTCTAAATACTGAAAAGCTTCCTTGGTCCAGTATAGATTAAAATCATGGTCTTTAACTTTGAGAATTTCCAGTGAGAGCAGAAAATATATGCTCTGTGTGATGGGAAAGTACAGCAGGAATAAAATTCAGAAAATATTATTCCAGTATTTAGATTTCTATATATGTATATCAACAGGTTACATCATATGTAATGGCGCTCATCCAGTACTTAGCAATTCAAACAAAAGCATCTGGTGTACTGCCTGATTCCAGTTCATTGGCAGATATTTTCCCCCAGGCTTCAGTTGTTTCTGTAGAATGGATTTCAGTAATTTGTGTGTCAAACAGCACTTCTCTCTCCACATACCCTCCTCTCTACAGGAAGCTGCAGAGAACAATGAGGTTGTTCAGTCTCCTTCTCTCCAAAGTGGACAAGTCTTCAGCTGCTCTTCATGGGATTTATCTTCCAACCTTTTACCAGCTTTCTTGTCCTCTGGGTGCATTCACATCCTCTTTCAATGGTGGGGCCCGGTGCTGAAGGTGAGCTGCACCAGCTCTGAACACTGTGGAACAATCACCTCTTTTGACCAGCTGGCAAGGAGGTTTTTGGTGATCCCAGGATGGGTTTTGCCCTCCTGGCTGCTGGGCACTGCTGACTCACATGGAGCCTGCTCTCACCCAGCACCCCCAGATCTCTTTCTGCTCTCCAGCCACTCCCCTCCAAATGTTTATAGTGTCCTAATTGCTCCATCCCAAGTGCAGAATACAGCGCTTAGACTTGTTTAATTTCATCCCATTAATGGTGCTCCAATGTGTCTAGACAAGGCATCTTGTCCTTCATCTCCTTCAAGAGAGTTAACAGCACCTGCCAGTTTGATATTGTCAGTAGACTTTTTAACAGAATACTCAAATATTATGTCCAGTGCTTCCGTGACATTTGCTGTTTCAAATTTGCTATTCCCAGAAAAAATTTTCTGTTGAAAACTTGGCCAATGCAGATAGATACAAATGACTATATTTGTGTCTGTAAGCCCCCAACTGCTCAAAGTTTCTGGCTACCAGGACAAGAAGTCCATGAGCCAGCAGGCCAGTGATAACCTGGGTTAGGGAGGGCACCAACAACAGGTTGAGGGAGGTCATGCTGCCCCTCAACTCAGCCCCAGTGAGGCAGCATTTGGAGTTCTGTGTCCCAACATATAGAATGCGTGAGTTCTGGGCTCCCCAGCCAGGGCCAGACAAGGAACTTCCCATCCCTGGAAGCTCAAGACCAGGTTTTATGGGACTTGGAGCAAACTGGTCTAGTGGAAGGTGTCTTTGCCCATGGACCTTGATGATCTTGAATGACCCTTCCAACTCCAAACAGTTTTTGAATCTAAATACTACCAGCAGCAGTACCAGCAGCCTTGACCTCTCTTCTTTCTGTAAAAGAATTAATGCTTTGTATAGGACTATTAGTTGTAATATGCACAAATGAAAAAGTTCTGGCACTGAATGACACATTAAGAAATAATATTTCTGTTAAATATTGATGAAATGTATTAAACTAAGCTTGTGCTTCTTTTAAGAGCCTATAGTCAAGCCAATGTTAACATTGCTTTTTACTTCAACATCCACTGTGTTCAATATCCACTTAGATCTTAAAAGAATAACAGAGTTTGTGAAGTGTTGAAGTTTTAGATGCAAACATGCTTCCCTGGAAAACAAAACTAAATCTTAGTAGTATTCATTTCGCTGTTTACAAGAAACAGGTACTGAATTTCTCCAAATTGGTTATTTTGTTTCCATAGCTGCTTAATCTATTATATCTGGGTTTTAATGCTTTGATTTTTGTTAGCTGTTATCACTAAATTTTTGACAAGAAACCAGCAGTAAGCATCCTAGAGTGACAACTATTACTGCTATTTTGTGTATAAATAATTGAGTAGTATATGTGAGAAACAAATATTTTTCCTACTCTAGACAAAAAAATTGCATACAAAAATATAAAGAGAACTAGGTGGATGTCTCTGCTAGCCAGGAATGTCCCCTTTGAAGGCTGCAAAAGCATTTCAGTTAATTCCTTCTCATAACAGATGTGATCTGATTAGAATAATGTTACCACTGGGATAGATTTGAATATTACTTACATGAGTGGTAGAAGTGTAGAGGGTGAATAAACATATCTGCATTATATTTATTTACTTGATTATCCTGCAGCAATTGAAGGCAATTTCTTTCTCAAAAGGCTTCAGATGTAGATAAGGTGAAAAATATTAACATAAAATGTACATCTTGATATACAAAAATAAATTAAATTGAAAGATTCTTGTATTGTTTCGTTTTGTATTTTATTGTCTTGCATCTCTGAAGGTCCTGCTAAGCAAGAACTGTTCCTTTACTCAAAGCCCTTTCTTCCACCCCATGGAAAAAACTCGTGCTGGAAGCAAAGATCTTTTTGTGGAGTCCTAAATGCTTTTCTTCTTCCTCGGAAAAAAAAATCATGACCTTAACTTCCCTATGCAGTGATAAATCCCCTAAAATCAAAACTAAAAACAAACTAGGAACGAAATATATTCAGATTATTTTTAATGCATTTCAAACTCTCTACAGAAGATAAGAGTCCCAAACCACCCTGCACATTCTTCCTCTTCACAGGAATAATAGATTATGTAAAGGGGCTAGAAGTGCAAATGTTTTTCACCAGAAGAAAATTACAGAAGCTGTTGCTATATTATATCCTTCAGAGTTCATCTTGGTTCTAGTATAAAATTTGGAAGTACTGAAGTTTTATTGTGAAAGGTTCTGCTGTTGTTGTCTATTAACTTTGTGCAGCAAAAATGCTGCCACAGTCAGATTGCTTTCTATGTGCTGTGTCTAAGCAGTAATTTTGTTTGTTTAATCATGAGAAACTTAAGTGAAAGTCAAGTTTCAGTATTCCACAATTGAATTGCCCTGACACCGTTGGGTGGCCCAGTCTGTATTCAGTAATAATGCAGAGCAGATCCTTCTCAAAAACATGCTAAGGCACATGGCAAATATGAATGATTTGTGATAGCCAACATGGCTTCAGTCATGGTATAACATGCTTAACAAATGTGGCAGCCTTCTCCAGTGCAGTTAAATTGGAGGAAAAGTGAAGGGAAATGACCCAAAACACTAGCCACAGCAACAGGAGATGCCATGTACAGCCAGAAACACACTGCTTGAATTGTATAAATTAACTTCATTTCCATATGTAGTATGGGTTCCAAGTTAATTGTTACCTTACAAAATGCAAAGAAAAGTATACACTATCTAGTGTGTCAGGAAATAAATTTTTTTAACAAAACAGTAAAAATATCTCCCATGTGGGTTATAATTCATATTTCCCAACAAGAAGAAATTAAATTTATATGCTCCACCACTATAAATAAACTAATTGGTAGGAACTGTTAGAGAAGCTGATTTATAGTCATTAGAGAAAAAAGATTTAAAATAAAAAGACATTGTAAAATGAAGCTGTGGTTCCCAAAAAGATTTAAAATGAAAGACATTGTAAAATGAAGCTGTGGTTCCTGAAGTTTGAGGATATTTTATGTCCTTAGTGAGAAAGTTAAAAATATAGTTTAAAAAAGAGCAAATAAAATCAAGCTAGAAGAAAGAAACACAGGATAGGAAAACAGAGAAAAATAACAGTAGAAAACAGGGAGATAACCTTACAGATATTAAAGGGTAAATTGGTTAACACTCAAAAATATCTTAATAGTATTCTCTTTTAGTAGTTTATTTAAGGATTAATCAGACTTCTAACTCCCTGTGCATCATAACTTTTACAAAAACCAAAGCAAAGAAACCAAGCATCCCACTCCTTTCTAAGAATAAAATACTGTATGTGAATTATGAATATGTATCAGAAAATGCTTCAAAAAAAATAGGTAATTTAATTGGCTAAAACCCTTAGAGCTGAAAAATAATGTGTGGAGTATGCTGATGAAGAGAAGCTCTACTTGTATTTCTTCAGTCAGGAACTCCTATTTGTTGAGACTGCACAAATGGAGTTTTATTGATGTCTGTATTGAAATATATCTGAGCTACGTGCATAATTGATTTTGACCCTCTATATTTGTCTGTTTGCTGATGTCAGAATTCACTTTTCCAGTACAAGAGCACTGGACTTACACTGAAGTTTTACTCTGGTCTAAGTGGTGAAAATTATCCACAACCAAATTAAAATATTAACTTCACATTTCTCAGAGAATATAATGCAACGGTACAGACTTCTTACCTCATGGTCCTCCAAAACTGGTGCCTGTACTTCTTTCTCATTCTGTAGTTTTCATTCATTTTAGACGCTATTTTAGTCAATGCAGCAAAGACTGAACTGGTTATGTCCATGTTGGTATAGCAATATGTTATTAAATTTTGTTGAATACTCTATCATAACAGATAAAAGAGAGTTCTGCTGTTCACTTGATCACTGAAGAATGTAAGACATAGACTTTTGGAAGTAATGTCAAGAATCTTTTTGATTATGGGTGATTTTAGAGTGCCAAAAAGATCACCAAAAATTATATTAAAAACCACTATGTAAAAATCATTAAGTGTCTGAAAGGCCTTTTTATTTTTGAAAAGGAAGAACTATCAACATCTATACTAAATGCCTCATATTACATCTTAATATAAATTCTGATTGAGAAATTTTGCCAGATATTCTCACACGTGATGCCACAAAAACCACCAGAGAGATGGATAAACTGCAGAATATTTTGCAATTTTTTCAAAGTGGGTTTTCACCTATATTTTGCCATGACATTAATATACCTTTTAGAATTATAATAATCTAAGTTTTCTAAAATCTGAGCTTTTATAGAAAGTGTAGATTATAGTTTGTTGTCTGAATTTCATTTATAGCACATTTATAAGCTCCACTTAGCCTCTTGCTCACTCCTTCCCCATGGGATAGGGGACAGAATGGGAAGGATAAAATGAGAAAACCTGCGGGTTGAGATTCAGCAGGTTAATAATTGAAATAATAATAATAATAATAATGAAAAGGTAAATAACAAAATAAGAGAGAACTAAAACCCAAGAAAAACAAGTATTGCAAGTGGAAAGCAATTATTCAGCACCAACAGACTGATGTTCAACCTGTTCCCAGGCAGTGGCCATCCTGGCAGTTTTCCTCTTTGTGTGCTGAACATAATTCCATATGGGCTGGAATATCCCTTTGGTCTGTTGGAGTCATCTTTGCTGTCCCCTCCCAGCTTCTTCTGCACTGCCAACATCTCCAGTGGTGAGACAGCATGAGAAGCTTGACTCTGGGTAACACCTTCTCAGGAACAATGAAAACATCAGGGTGTTACCAACATTATCCTCATCCCAAATCCAAAATATAGCACGGTACCAGCTACTATGAAGAACATTAGCTCTACTTTAGGCAAAACCAGGTCACTTTCCCAGATGTTTTATTGAACATACATATTTTAGCCATTAATGTTTTGTTTCAGAATCTCAAATTAGCTGTCATAAGATGGACCACATCCATGTAATCTTGCCATCTGACAGTTCACTCTCTGAGATAAGTAAACAGAAAATATTCAATCAAAAGGGTGTAATTTGTAGATGTGGGAATGGCTACAAATAAAGCGATTTTCTCTATATAATAGTCACATTCTAAATTTAGTACTATGAGTGGGAGAAAACTATTCATTACCATTCTTGAAAATGTAAGATTATATAATGCATGCACTTCTGTCACTGTAGCCTATTTGTTGAGGTTTTATCATAAAATTTAAAAAAAAAACCCAAAAAAATCCTCTCTGCAGTGACTGCAAAAGCTAGAATCTATGAAAAAGCACAAGGGATTAAAAAGAAGCATAAGAGAAAGGAGATAATACAGGGCTGAACACCTCCATTCTTCAGCTTTACTTTCTGGGTGTGGCTTTTCAATTCCACTGTACACCAAAATATCCACTTTACAATTAATGACCCCCAAGCCATTGTCCTGACAAATACAAATTACTCTGAAAAAAAACTCTGTAAGGTTGAAAAAGCTTAAAAGCTAAACCAGGTGGGAGGGGTGGTTCTGGGGGCAAGGGTGTGGTGCTGAGATAAAACCCCAAGAAATAAAGCTGTAAGAGTTTTCTAGCCACCATTTTATCTTCTATTTTATCTTTATCTTAAAATTTCTAAAGTTTTAAAGTCACCTTTTGAACAGCAACAGCTGTATGAGGGAGTTCCCTCAGTGTGATAAACAAATAAAGGCTGTGGGAATTGACACTTTTATTTTGTGCTCTTTTTTTGGCCCTGTATTATGAGAGCTCTGCATTAAGTTATTTTCTACATAGGAACCAGGAAAAAAAATAAAGACTATTTAAAACAAAACATTTGCTTGAGGCAAAGCACCTTCTATTTGTTGATTCTTATTTGATTGACTTTTTCAGGCAAATTACTCATGATGTTCTTGCAATACTGTGGCACTGATCATTCCATAATATCCTTTTTTCCTTCACCTCCTCCTTCTCCCTTTCCTATAGAACATGCAGACATTGTATTTTCTTGTTTTGGATGAGGGTGTGCATCTTGACATCTGAAGCTTGTGGGTCCCCAACAACAGAAAAAGTAAATAACTACTGAATTCATTGCTACATAGTGTAAACAGTATCCTCCATCATGTCAGTCATTATTTCATCTGAGACTAATAATGTTCTCAGGATGATTCGTTACTTGTTACCAAGCCCCTTACTTTTAACCAGGAGAATACTTAAGAATACATTATTAATTCCAGTAAGGCATTAGGTGAAATAATTAATCATTCAAATTCTCATTTATTGGCATAATTAATGGCTTCTTTCTGAGCACTTGGAGTACAGTCCAAATGCTACAAATATAGGTGTCCTGATGTAATTAAATATAACGATGAGGACTAGTCCATTTATAGTTGCTCTCAGCGCTGCAGTATCTACCCACTGAGCCATTTGACACATGCCTGCAGTCACCAGGAGAGTGGCATTAATGTGCTTTCTCATTCCTCTTGTCATAGCCCTATTCCCCACCATTTCCCACCAGCTGGAAATGAAATGGTGGCTGCAGAGTGAGACAGAGAAGCTAAAGAGGGAGACATGGGTCCCTTGTTATGGCAGTGGCATGTCCCAATGTCATCTTTTCCCTTGATGGGGCTTCTCTGACAAATCTGTCCCTGGAGGTCTGGGGAGCTCTTCTGCAGACACCTGGTCCTAGGAGATGGCCCCTTTCATGAATCTGTGTATTGTGTGATGGAAAACTAATGGTCACTCCCTATTACAGGGACAGAAGACCTCATCCATCCTCAGTTTGAGATAGTTATCCTCCAGATGCCATTGTGAGGTCAGAAATTGCTGAGTCTATCATACATGAAAGTGAACAACTTAGTGAAGGTGACTTAAGCCTCTCTAGCAGTCTAAGGATTCCAGCCAGGGTCTGTACCTGCACTGTCAAAGGGCACAAATACTCAGTGTAGCACAGCATCTTCCCCTCCCAAAAAAGCTTTGTTAACTGATGGAATAACTAAGCCATATAAAATGTACTGTAGTGAGTTATTTTGGCACCATGGCATTAACACTGGTCTGGCACCTCCCAAGTGCCAATAAATATCTTACTTTTGAAATGAGATTTGACAAGATAAGCTGAATTTTTGACTAACAGCTAATCACTTTTTAATTATAAAAGTCATACCAAACTTCCACAAAGCAGAAATTTTCCATACATTTTCCTGGATATGTGTGGAGTTCCTCCTGTGAATAGGGATATCTATTTCACAGTCACTCTCCAGGGGTAAATGAAGGAGTCTGTGTACATTATCTTAATTTTGGTGGTAAGTTACCTCCAGTTTTTAATGAATATTCTTTCTTTGCTAGTTTTAATATGAGAACCTTGATACAGTGTACTGTTTTATGTTATGTTGTAATCTACTAGTAGTTCTTTTAGTTTTATACTGTGTAGTATTTCTGATTAAGGCCTTTCACCAGTTATATTTTATATTTTCATTTGTCTTAGTAATTCATTTTTATAAATATATTTGATTTGGCTGTCATTAGAACTTGCAGGACAATGGGATTCAATTATACCTCTATAACACTTTCTGTTGTGAACTGTTCCTTAACAAACCTTCTACGGATTTAGTCCTTGATCTGTCTCAGAGACAGCAAGCTCATTCACTCCAAAACAAAACTTAGTGCAAAACAACAGGCACAAAAATAAGATCACTTTAAATCATGAAATTTCACATGTGGACACATATACAATGATAAATGTATTGGCAAACATAATGAATAAAAGGATAGGGAAAGTATTTTTGTCTCATTTAAGATTGAAATGGAACTATTGAAGACACTAGAAGTAATCAGGATTAACAACTCATAATTAACAGCTCATAAGTGGAGGTAGGATATAGGACTGCATTTTTGCATCTGAAAGTTTTTATTGCTTCCTTGCAGCAGTCATGAAAACAGCCATCAACAGTCCTGAAATTATTGAGGTAAACATAGCTGGGGAATAAATCTGACTGTTAATATTTAAAGTATAATTTAAAATATAATTTAAAACTTTCACACAATGCATTGTCAGTAGGAAAGTGTAAACAGGACTGTTTAAGGCCAACTGTAGCAAAACCTTCTGAAATGCATGCAATGTCAATATTGGGTATCACTCTCAAATACATTCCTGCTGGGGTGCATCTCTTGTGAATAGAGGGAAGGACAAAACTGGATTTATCTTGCTTCTCTTTGAAATTGCAGCAGAAAAGTCGTAGTCTTGATTCTTCTTTCAAAGAATAAATTTATCCCCTGAAATCAGTCAAACTAAGTTGAGCTGAAATTGCAATAATAGAGGAGCAAAACAAACTCAAAATTTAAAAAAAAAATATTTTCATATTTTTTAACAGTTATATCTCAGATAAAAAAGTTCTAAACTATGCGCTTGTGTGATACCATTGTTATATTTAAGGGGAAAAAATTAAAAGCAAACACATATAAAGCCTGAATTCTGAAATACTTCTCTGTAAATCATAAATTATTTTACTTACTAGTAAACAATCATTTTCTATTTCAAAATAAATTTTAACAACCTCATAAAAACATCATTGCAAATGCTGGATAATTGAAGGTCTGAAAGTAGAATCTGGGGAACAGATCTGCTGGCAGGGAAGATTATGATTATGGAGAAGATGATCTTATATGCAATCAAGGGGCACATGCAGGACCACCTGAACATCAGTTCCAACCGACATGAATTGCTTCACCACTTCTCCTCCTAATTGTTGCATTTTATCAATTATGCTAATTTCCTAAACTATAAAAATATCCATGGGGGAGCACCTTTATTGGACATCTTTCCATAACTACCCCGAAGGTCTTCAAATAAACATCTGCTCTTATATTGGTGCCTTGAGAGGCTACCTAGAACAGAGGCAAGGCAGTGTTAAAGGCGTAAAGTAGGTATTTATTAAAAAAAGGCCTTCAAAGGATACACCCTGGGCAGTGCAAGAGCCTGGCCAAGGCTACACCCAAGATGGATGATGGATCACAAGTTTTTCACACTTTTATAAATTTTGGTCCATATCAATATTTTTTCCAACCTAAAAAATTCTATGGTAAGGTCATAAATACATTTAAATGTAAATAATATTTGTGATGTTCTTTACCTTCAATAAGCAAGGTAAAAAAATCATCAGGTAATAATTACTTACACATAAAATAATGAAATACATCTTTATTTGTAAAGTTGAATACATAGAACTGTAAAATCCCATCAAAGAATGGGTTTGTACTCTGGTGGTATATATTGGCCTAATGTTCCTTTGTCATAGAAAAAGAATACAATCATGTAATCCATTACTGACTGGAATCTGATGCATCTTGTAAACATCCAGACTCTGCAAGGAATTATCCAGCAGTGTCTGACTTCAACTTTTTTCTACACCTGTTCAGCTTCCATTAGGCCCACCAGCTTTTCTCTCATTGCAGAACTCATTAACTGACCTGTTATTCTATTACAATTTGTTTTCCAGAAAAAGGTAATTCCGGTTAGAACTGATCATGACTTCATGATCTTCATAGAAGACAATGAAAAGGAAAAAAATAAGTTACTAGAAAAAGAAAGATTTAGTAGAAATAGTAATAAATTTATCTTCACTTACAAGTCACAAAGAAATCACATTTCACAAATGGTTCAAAGGAAACACACTTAAAATATAAAAGATACATTTTATTTAGAATGTCTAAATATTTAGGAAGCATTCTGCCAGCTTGTTGGTTTTCCTCTCTGGGCCCTGAACATTCAGTTATTTAAACATTTATAATCACTTATTTGCTTCAATTTACTCTCTAGTCTTTAATCTTGACTCATTAATTTATTAATGCTGAAGATACTTCAATACTACAGACAGAAAAAGAGTATTGGACAGGGTCTGAAGGCTGCATAGCTAAATGAAGTCAGACTGTCGCAAATACTCTGGAGAACCTGTTTGTTGAAATGTCTCACATTTAAAAATTCAGTTAATACACATGCTCAATAGAATAATTAACCTCTTTTAAAAATTGGTATGCATGACTGAGAGTAAATTATTAAGTCTATTTTGGCTACTGTGAAGTGTTGGCACCTTGTTAAAAATGGTGATCTATAATCTCTTTTTACAATAGAGAAATTCAGGAAGCTCCCTGAGTATGTATGTATGTCTGCACTTATGATTTGCCTTGTCCTAAGGCATGTGCAAGTATTATTTCATCAAACAGAGATATGTCTAAAAAATAGGTCAGATTAGAGTTTTGATTTGCATCACTTCAATGTAGCCTTACTCAAATAAGGCTTAATAATTGAAGTAAAATGAACAAAGGTATGTCTGGTTTAGAGGACAATATTGAATCTGACAATCATATATCTGATTTTGGGAAAGGCTGTATTAGTGTTCATAAAACATTAAAAAAATTTCTGTGCTTTCTTCTAAGCATAGAAATTCTTCTAAGTGAACCTTAGCAGTATCGTGGAAATAAAGGTAGTAGTTGCCATGATTATAAGATCATATTTTGTATTTATCTATATTTTTGTTTAAAGTAATTTCTTTTTCAATAAAAATATATTCCTTCCAACGAAGTAACAAAGTAACTTGGGCCCTGTGTTCTTCAACATCTTCATAAATTACTTGGACTCAGGACTGGAAAATATACTAAGGAAATCTGCAGATGATACAAAACTGGGAGGAGCTATTGACTCCTCTAGGGCAGGGAGGTCCCACAGAGAGACCTCAACAGATGAGGGGGCTGGACAATTACCGACCATAGGAAGTTCCACAAGTTCTGGATTCTGCACCTGGCATGGAGCAGCCCTGGCTGTACAGACAGACTGGGGAATGAGATGCTGGAAATCAGCGCCGGAAAGGGACCTGGCAGTCCTGGTCAGTGACAAGCTGAACATGAGCCAGCAGTGCCTTGGCAGCCAGGAGGGCCAGCCCTGTCCTGGGGACATCAGGCACAGCAGCACAACCAGGCAAGGGAGGGGATTGTCCTGCTCTGCTCTGCTCTGCTCTGCTCTGCTCTGCTCTGCTCTGCTCCGGGGTGGCCTCACCTCCAGTGCTGGGGGCAGTTTTGGGTGCCACTATACATTGTCTTTGGACTTGCTAAGAGTTTCTATCTTTTAGACATGAAAGTCTTGAGAAAGCTATTCCAGAAAAATTATCTGTAATCTTGTGTTGCCAGTCCTTCAAAAACAGTAGAAATGCAAGCAGGAGCTTTCTACTGAACCTTACATTACAGATAAGTAATAATTTGTTCAAATACGAAAAAAAATTTTGCTGGAAAAAAGGAAACAATTTTTTTGTCTTTAATTATCAACTATTCTTTCTACTTCAGTCTGATTAAAGTTAGAATTGTTTTTTGACAATGAAATGGAATATTTCTAACTAATCTAGAAACTGAATGTGAATCAACTAAGCACTGATATCTATATATTTAGCTTGGCATCTATTTCCAATAAATCTCAATATGCTACAGATGAGAAAATAATTCAAGATCTGAATTTCTTTTCAGTTAACTATTTCAGGTCTGTGATTAATTATTTATATAAGGAAAACTAATAATCTCTTAATTTTTTTCGAAAACTATTTTTGATAGATTGTTTGTTTGTCCATTTGTTTAAATGCCAAAATAGCTTAGGATTTTGACTTGCAGTACTTGTTTGGGAAAAATATCTAGTATTTGGTATGACATTATTAGTAGACCTATGGTGTAAAGTTTAATTAAATGATTCTACTCACTTGCAAGAGAATAGACAGCTGTCACAAAAATGCCACCTCAAGTGAGACATACAGATGAAGGTGTAAGTGATTGAATTTAGCCACTATTCTATAATATTTCCCTGACTAAATTCCTGCATTTGTCAAGGAAAAGAAATACATTTTGTCTGTTTCAAGTATTTTTCACAGTAAAAATTTGATCATTCCCTAGATTAAATTGAAAATAAGCGGAAAATCAGAAAAAAATTTATAGACTCACTGAATATAAAGAATAATTTAAATGTGTGTATGAGGATTATTTGTTGTTGAAAAATACCAATAGAGTCAAGTTCAAATGACCTGCAGAAATTCACTAATTAATTGCACCCCTTTGCCTCTTCTGTCATCATTCCTTGATTTTTGTACCCATTAAGTTACCACCTTAGACCTAGTAGACAGATCAACATAGAATTATCTGCAATGTTTGTCAGTGTAGATAAAAATGTATTTTTTTCTTTTCAAAATGAGTTTTCAGTACTTGGACTAGACACAAAATGAAAAGGTTTCACTCCAAAGCAGAAAATTTGTTATACCATTTCTGTGGACTGGGTTGTAGTTATGCATTCAGTCTATGGAAAGCCACTTTACTATCAATGCATGCAATATTTAACAGCTGCACAGCCCCTAGAGAATTATTCATATTCTACAAATCATCTTTATAAAAACTCTGGGGTTAGTAACAGAAGATATAAGGGAAAAACAATAAACTGACTACTATAAACACACCTCATTAAGTCTGTGTTCATGGCCTGCCAAGCTTAGTGCAGAATGGATAGATTTTACAGTCCTACTTCTGCCTCTTGTCTGCATCAAAGTATCCTGAATAATATTTCTGTTCCCTCCTTTAGTTAGCTCACTTAGAAATAATAATTTTGTTCCTTTTTTCATCTATTAGATAACTCATTTATTTATTAGCCTTTCATGCCTTGCTATAAGGCAAAATTACACAGTCATAAGAAGAAGGGCCGAACAGCTGTCATGTCATTAGAAGGAGCCACAAACCATCAAAGACCCCTGAATGTTCCCCAGATCTTTTCCACAGGGTTGTGTCAGACAGTGTAAAAGCCCTCTGGAGCATTCCCACATGAGCCTAAATGTCTATAACCACAGAACTCTGCTGCACCCAGCCCCAACCCCAAGGAATCAAAACCAAGACCATTGGTCTGACCATGGACATCGACATTGCAAAGATCAAGTGTCATAGCTGGATCTGTGGGAGGTGATATCTTTCCTTCCCACTGTCTACTTTTGTCTTTTCTTTTTCTTCCTTTCTTTTCCCTAGATATTCTCTTCATGATGTTATTTTTATTTTTTAAAGAAAAGAACCAAATGGTCACATACTTCCTTCCCTCTCCAATTACATTTTTTAAAATAAACTTGCCTCACATATGCAGGGTCCTTTCTTTCTTTGTTTTCACCCTCAAAGATGGGGCCTGACAAAAGACCATCAAACTTGATGATTTTTGACCTTTATCTTATATGAGATCAGATGTTCAAGTATTAAACCTCTCCTGTTTCCAGAGCCTTTGAATCAGAATAATAGTTATGGATATCAAGATGCATCCCAGTGAAAAATATGCTTGAAAGACAATTCCTCTGTTTCTAATCAGATGAGAGAATGAGACATAGCATGGCATAAATGTGTTTTATTAAAATTCTATTTTTAAAGAGAAGCACATAATTCAAAAAAGGATCAAGTTTCTTCTCGAAAAACTAATTTGATACTATGTTTTGGATTGGAAATACCCCTAGTTGTCGTTAAAGTGTTTACTGACATACAAACCACTACTGTTGTTTTGTTCTATGAATTTACTTTGCTGCCTTTCTGGTATTCATGCTGGGAAACAAAAACAATGGAAAGCACAATATACTTAAAATTAACTACTTGAGTTCACCTGCAGAGTATATCCTTCATTATTCAGTAAAATCTTAAAGTATTAGGTCTCAAGTACCATAATCTTTTCAACACAGCAAAATAGTGAGAATATATGCATTTATGAAAATGTTGCAATACATTTCTTCCAAAGGGAAAAAGAAATATTTCTGTTCCTTAGCAAGCAGTTTTATTTTCAAAAGAAGGGGAAATACAAATTTTATTAGATATAAATTAGAAAAAACGTCCATACTCTAAATAAAATATACTCATTTTGCAACTAAGCAATCAGAAAATTCATAAAATAAAGGTATTTTTCACTGAAACAAAAATATTATCTAAATTGTATATGTACACTTCCATAATATAACACTAATGGTTATTGGCATGTCCCTTTCCCACTGACACATCCTAACTAAAAGCTGGCACAATAGATGGGATTACTTGACCACAGGATTCTGATGCGAAAGAGGAATAATAATTCAACTCACATAAATATTAATCTAGAAGCCAGAAAAGAGTCGATGTTTATTCAAATTATTCATATTTTAAAACAAATTTATTTTTATGATTCTGAAGCCATCATTTAAATAGGGCTGATGAATTATTTCCCAGTATTTTAGACATTAAATATAAGTTTATGAGATTTCCATGAAAGCTGTATGCCATCTTGGAGGTAACCTGAATGAAAATCGTTTAACTGAGGCAAGGTGTGAATTGTCTGATTAAGTTCTTAAGTCAAGCCAAAAGTAATGCTGCATCCCATCCTGCCTCTGGATTCAGAGCCTGCTGAAAAGAGTGTCAGCTCCTGCACTTTCTGGAGAGGTCCCATCCGGTACAGTTGCGCAGATACAGCAGGGATTTAGCTGTGAGGCAATGAAGAACTCTGTAGTGAAAACGTTTATCAGCTGAAATGAGAGATGAAAAGCAGACAGCTGTTGGAGAAGCTGAAACTAAAAGGGTTTCACAGAAGTGAAACAAAGCACAGAAACACAGCAAAATGGCCCATTCTGCAAAGAGGAAGGCTCTTTATGACAAAAAGTTCTACAGAGGAACAGACTTACCTACTTGCATCCCTGCGCTTGTCGAAATGGCAGCAAGTAATGGGTTTAACTTCAGGCCAGTAATATTTTTAGGTTTTTTTATTTCTAGTTTTATTTCTAGGACAGAGACTCATAGATATTGAGTCTGCAACTGCAACTGATTCCAAATAGGGCTTCATGTGTTTGCTTTCAAATGAAAATATATACGGAGACCCATGTGTTTGGATTTACACAGAAAATAACCTCTGTGGAAGAAATCTACATGAGAAGTATAAATGAAAGTTGTTCCTCTCACCTACTTCCTTTGGGTGGACAATGCAATTTCATACAAATAAATATCAAAACAGCTCATAAAATTTTCTTCTTTTTCTCCTCCCCCTAGTAGAGCTTGTTATTGCCTTTTTCATATGGATTCACTGATGTAAGTGCACACAAGCACTTGTCACAGAAAGTGTGAGAATGCCAAATATTTGTCAGACAGTATTAAGTATTTAAAGCTTTTACTGTATGTTGCTTCTTAAGGTCGGTAGTCCTTTGTATTGAAAAGCAACTGCACAAAGGAAGTCACCAGAAACAGGAGCAGCACCTACAAATATTGTTCAAATTGTACAGACTTGGAAGAAAGATCCAAAGGAGCTGTTGAGAATTTGCTAGAGTATTCTTTTTGAAGGCATTACATTTTTGTGGTCTCGATTACTGAACATTCCATCTCATCAGGCAGTGAATTTCTTAGCATATGTTCTCAGATCAAAGGCATTGGCTCCCACCTACTAAAACTGTGCATTATTATGACTCAGTGGAAAGCCATAGAATGCCCTTAAGCAACACTCTGTTTCTGGATTCTGGAAGATCTTCATATGCAATGTAATTTTTTCCAAATCATCCAATAATTCTGCTGCTGAATTAATAATGGATTCATAAATATAAAAATACAGAAATATGTAAATAGGTTTCCACATTATCCTAACAGAGGAAGAGAAGAAACTACAGTATTTGCAATTGAGAGTTTGTGTCCTTTTCAAGTATAGCAAAGAAAATTACTGGAAAGTGTTACGCTTATTATCATATCTACCAATATAAAATGAGGCATTTGCTTTTGTTTATTTCCAAAAACATAAGAGTGGTGACATCTGAGTTGCTTTTGATGGTCTTCTTTGAATTTCTTTATAAACTGCCCAGAAACTCTGACAAACTTCTGGGGTTTCCATGTGTATGGTGAAAAGAGCAGCTGAGCATGTATAGGAAGCATAACAGCTGGCTCACAGTTCAGCATGGTGTGTATTGTGGTAACACAAGCAACCCAGGTATTCTCCAACTCCACAGAACTTCCTTTGACTGAGGTAAATGACAGGAAAATTACCTTGCTCTTATCTTAGGATAACATTTTTTTATTGAACATAAACAATGTATATTGACTTCATTGAAGCATCTTGTAGAACAAGGAATTTCACCGTTTCAGTAGCACAAGTGTATTTCATTTGTGTCCTGGAATATGAAAAAAAAAACATTTTAGGTACCAGAAGTATCTTAAAAATGTATAAAGTAGGCTACTCAAAGATACTGGCAAGTCTTGCCAACTGATGAGTTTCCAAACTCCAACTTTACATTTGTTCTAGACTCACTCACTCACATCTCAATTTCAATTAGTTACTAGATTTTTACTTATATATTTATTTCACAGAATCACAGAATCATTTTGGTTGGAAAAGACCCTTAAAATCATCAAAAACAACAGTCCAGTTTGTATATTATGTGACAGAATCTGGGTTAAGATATCTTATTCTTGTGCTATCTTACATCTCTGTAATGCTTGCTAGACTGTAGGGTTAAGTCTACTTTTAGCTATTTATAAAACAAAAAAAAAAATTAAATTTACTTTCTTTCTATTGGCAAAATAGCTTTCCTATGCAATATAATTTTATAGACTCTAAAGGGGTGATTTGCTCCTGAATTTAACTCTCAATATCATAGGTGTTTATATCTGGACAGGTCAAACCACATTGCCATTAGTCAGTGGATAGACACTCCTAAAGCAAAGTTCTGAACTTTTCTTTCAAAATTGGAGATGCGATGAGATGCATTGAAAGTTCAAACAATTTTCTTCCTAGAGGGCACAAATATTGTAAGTCAGATATATGCAGTTCATCAAAGGAAAGTAGGATAAAAATTTGATTAGTGTCTAAGTTATTCAAGGTTGTTAACTGGAATTCTTAATGTCAAGTCCTCTGGAAATCTCTGAAATTTTCACATATAGACCTTGAAGCTGCACTTCTGAGTGGTCTATCTCCCTAAGCCCATCCAAACCTCAGTGATAGTGTTAAAGTTTAAGTATTTTATTTGAGCCAGCTGGTAGTTTCGAGTAAGTTTATCAGGCAATTGAGAACCTAGTTGTTGTGAAAGTGGTGGGTATGGTATGTTTTTTAAGAATTCAAAATCATGGTATCTTGTAGCATTCTGACCTTTAAATACTGGAAACACTCATCAGTTCTAGTGCAATTTGCTGGATAATGGAATGTTAAAAGCATGCACAAGGAGTAGTCTTACTTACTTTTGACCAATGAAATTCACAAAAACTTTCCTAATTTTCAACATATTTGTAGAGTTTATTTCCAAATAAATTGTAATTTTCAGTGTGTGTTCCATCATATGGGTGGAATAAGTTAGCAAGGACAAATTGTAATCATGTAGTTTTATCATGTAGTTTATTAGATGCAATAAAATGTAGAAGCAGAAGGGACATTCTGATCAGAAGTCAGAAGTCTTGAGAAATTACAGTGATTGTACATGAAACCGAGGATGTGCCAATAGATAACTTGGTTTAATGACCTGTCACTTTCTGTAATCCTACAATTCAAATCCAATGGACCTTTTACTACTTCATGAATATTACCTTAAAAGCCTGTTGGATCTATAGATATAAATGTTTAAGAGTTGGTTAAAAACCCCTGCTTGTGAAATATGGACCTTTCTACTTAAAGCATGTTAGACTGTTAAATCCTTAACTATTTCTTGTGCTCAAAAAATATATATCACTAGCTATGATAAATGGAATCACTCACAAGCATATTTCTTGATCACTGATTTTTTTCATTAAGTCATCAAAACCCCTTGGTGCTGTGGTGTTCACCCTTCAGCTCTATGCAGCAGTTGATGAAGTCAAAGGGAATTTGTTCACTGGCTTCAGAGGGTGGCTAATTGAGCTTCCTGCCCTTCTTGAGATGTATAGGATCTTCTGGGTAAAAACTCTGAATTGCTCCCTGATTACATTGAATTCTCTGCTCTGTTTAAATATTCTCCATTTGTAGCATTGATATACGCTAATTCAGTAAAGTTTCTAATTAAGATTTAGCTTATTTGCAAATCCTGGATGACAAAACTGCTTCCAAAGTTTTAATCAGCAAGTGTAATTTGTTATGGCATCTCTGTGAAAATTTATTCAGTCTCCAGGAGCCTGGGTTTTTTTCTGAAAAGCAGGACAATAAAAAGTAATTTTATGCCATGGTTGATGTCATAAGGCACTAGTTTTGATTACAGAAGTGATTTTCTGAAATCATAAAAAGAACAGAAGTCTACTCATTAACATGGAAAAAACAAGTGACTCTATCTGAGTTCCCCTAAGAGTCATATCTTTTACAAGTTTATTGTTCCAGGCTTGGAAATAAAGACAATTTTACTGTTTAGAAAGAGTTAGAAAGAAATTCAGAATAAATTCCAGCAGGAAAACAATCAATAATCAAAGATTATTTCAGCATAAATGTTCCAGTGCCTTAGGCATTTATAATCATGGCATTAGTCTTCTCAAAGGAGCAAGTAAATAATCCAATCTAGCTTTTACCCCCTCCTTTCCATCCTTCTCTGCATCACTCATTTACTCAAATACTCTTGTTTAACAGACCTACTCCCTACGTCAGCCTGTGTTGCAGCTGGTTGAGGTGAGCATGACAAGGTTCCTTTGACCAAAGACAGGCGTCTCTCTCTCTAGCAGCTGTGACATTGCTTCTCCCATACTGCTTAAGACAGAATAAATCACTTGTTACCAGGGAGGCCCGTTTGGTTAAAGCTGGGACAGGCGACTTCAGAGAGCTCCTCTGTTCCAGTTCCTCACTCAAGTCACAAGAAGGTCACGTGCTGTACCATTACACAAGAATCATAATGCCATTTCATTCTTCTTAATCAAATATTCATTTACACGAATAACTCAAATAATTTAAATGACCAAGAGTCAATTGCCTCTGTAATGTTTCATGGTACCTTGTGTGAGGCAGTGTAGCGTCACCCTGGGGTAGAACTATTCCTGTCACACCTGTTCAATCAGAAACATTTGGCATTCTGCGAGATGAAAACCATCTAGGACAGACAGTTCAGGAACCTAGGCTACAGGGAGGCAAAGTCAGACTCCTGAACATGCTAGAAAAGAAATGCTAAAGTACAAATATTTCTCCTTTTTAACCTTTCGCAGAAGAAGAATTAAATAAAGTTATGACAACATGGAGAGGAGAATAACAATGAGAGTGAATCTTGTGGATATTCAGTTACGACTTTTGTCCTTCTGGCTATGTGGTAGACAGTTAAAATGTTCATGGTCTTATACTTCAAATGTAGCAATTGTTATTGCTTATATTTTGAGCTGTATTAAATACTTCTCCACCAGAAATACTATTAGGTTGTTATGGATAATAAAATGGCTTGATTTACTGTAACAGGTGAAGAGACTGCATACATAGCTTCCAGAATGCCAGTCACCCACATATAGAAAAGTCAGACTTGCTTGTTTGTTTGCAGCAATGTTCCCTGCTGCACTGAAATGTGCTCAGAATAAACTCTAGTGAAAGAAAAAATTAAATTTATGGTTTTCCTCTCTCAAAAAATAAAAGTAAATGACTTGCTTGGGATTTTGTTGATTAATAGGCTCATTCCTTTCTGATCATTCTTTGAGATGTAGGTAATTTTCAATCCTGCTCTGGAATCTTCTGAATAAAGGAAAATATAGTTCCAGAGTCAGGTCTATCAGTAGAATTCAAGTCTATACCATGCGAGGGAAAAATTGCAGCTTTTGTGGACAGGAAAACTCACTTTTGACAATCAACCAGTGAGGAGACAAATCATTCTGACCCCCAAATATAATTAATTGATTATTTTTAGAGGCAAATTATTAATGTTCTTCAGTCAATCTTGAACGAGTATTAGCACAAAGCAGTTTATAGGTATTCTAGACCTTAATTACTACATGCCACTCTCAGACTAAGAACAAGAGACACAGAAAAAGAAAAAAACGGGCCTCCAGTTGCCCACACCATAGAAGGAGTAATGTGAGTTCTGGTGAGTTCCAAACACACTATTTAAAAAAAAAAAAAAAAAAAAAAAAAAAAAGGGTTT
>VWYI01042083.1:0-68843 GCA_013399455.1 Anthoscopus minutus
CAAAACACGTGGATCTTGGGTAACACATCACTACAAATTCTAATACTTGATGTCTAGATCAAGATTTATTATGTAATTATATATTTGAAGAAATTAAATATTTTTATATGACTGATTTTTCTGTTGCTGTAGCCTCTTCCAATGATCCCTTTAGCATTTAAGTTCCTAGTTGTATTCCACAGAAAAGGTTTTGAATGAGTGTTGCTTGACAGTGTAGCCTTCATTGACAAAGGCAGGAAGGTAGCAATGAGGGGAAAAAAAGGATGCTACGAATAGGTACAAAAGGTCTGCAAGCCCCTGGGATCTTCCTGAGATCTCTTTTCATTCTTTGTTAACATGATGTTGGCAAGTTCCTGTCATGCAGTTCATGTGCTAATGCAATATCTATGATACGTGTTCCCAAGAAGTTCAGCAGAGAAGCAAACTGAAGTGGCAACAAGCAATGAATCAACAACCCCTTGCTGAAATAACAGTAAACAATGAATTAAAATTAATTAACAGCCTGCTAGGGCATCCTTGAATCTTGACTCTTATGTCATATGAAGTCCTGCCCTAGAAATGAAACACTAGTCTGCTTCTGTTGCCAATAGAATCAGAATTAGGAAATGGCCAATACAGACTGGTTACCTGTGGAACAAGAATCAAATCTACAAGTATTTGCCCCAGCATTTACTACAAATTGCATCTGGAAGAAAGGGCTGTCTGTCAGGGATGCTTGGAAACATTTTTTAAGCTTGCGATTTCAAATAAATCTCAGCAGAACTGTAAAACTTAGGTGAGTTGTACTCTCTACCTCTTATGCCACACTCCTTCTCTCAGTGCTTGATTTTGAGGAGAACATGGTAGCAAAAGCTCACCAATTTTACTTTAAACTCAGTCAAAATGAAGTAACTCATGGGCAGGCAGCTGTAGCTCTGCACATTTGCATGTGAGCCAAACAGCCAGCCAGGAGCATTCACACACTCCCTCTGCTCTCTGCACTGGGCTAGGAGAATAAACACCTATTTTTGTCTTTGAAGGTACCAGAGATGCCATGTGATCCACACACCTTTGCTGTGCTGTTTTTCTGAGATTTCCTATCAAACTGACACAGCACACCAGACAAGACATGGGCTGTTACCATTGAAGTGGCTGGTTCCACTTCTATATAAACATATCGGTCATGACCTTTTTTGTTATTTGTGAAACTGGGAGACAAAGACACATAACAAAGTGGGCTGCTGGAATAGTCATTTTGTCTTTATTTAACAGAGAACTTTTCTTATCCATTTTCTAAACAGGCAGTGTTATTTGAAAAAATCAGAAATGAAGTCATGATCAAAATCACACATAGAAAACTTAAATAAACATCTTTCTTTTCAAGATTATTGAAGTATAGGAGAAATAAAATATATTATTTTGGACATTCTCCATAAGGAGTTCATATATAATAATTTCTCCATTAAGTATTCAGAAAAACAATATTTCTTACTTAAACTACTCTGTCACTGACTGTATCTTTAGAGAAAAAAGTTGGCTGGAAGAAAATGAGATTTCATGGAAGAACAAACTTATAGAAACTATGTTTCTTAATGTTTATGCATCCTTAATCCTCTCTTCTCTCTTGAACTCAACCTACAGCAAATTGGTTTTACCTGAGCGGGACTGGAAACTGTTGGTGCTACTGCTTAGTTTAGCTAAGGGACCAAGCAGCAATGGAAAACATCATCCACAAAGCTAACACCAAGGCTAAGCTCCTGAGAAACCGTCCTCTGCAGAGCTGCTCTTTGCTGCTATAGAGGAATGTATTCACTTCATTCAGTCCAGAGATAGCCCAGTATTAAATCAGCTAAACCTAACACATGCCTACTGCTTGCACAAGGAGAGGCTTTTGCTCTACTGAAGATACTACCCTAGGTCAACAGCCCAGAGGCTGTGGTGCCAGTCATGCACCTTGCTTATCACACTGCTCCTATAGGTCCTGTCTTACCCCAGTCTGCCTCAAGGAGATCTGATTGTTGGGTGAGAAATGTGTAAATATCACTGTTTCCTAAATGTCACTGCCCTTGTCTGTATGTATGTATAATGTATATGTCTGTAGAGTTAGAGTATATATTAGTTTGGGTAATAAACTAACGATATGGGGATAAGGGGTGACTTTTTGTATCCCCAATTGTGTGTTCTGTTTATGCTGGATGCTAAGTTCTGCACCCCTGAGACAGGTTTTGAGAGCAAAGAGGGGAAAGAAGCAGCCACAGTTTGTTTGCAGAAATGGCACTGACTCCCCCACATGCTGCTCCGCACTGTGCTGTCTGCAGCATGGACAGACAGCAGGACAGAGCTCTCCTTTATGCTTAGTTAGGTTTTAGCTAGCTGAGGCAGGGAAGTTCCCCAGACTGTCTTTTTCCTTTTTCCTTGGATCTGTTCAAACCTGCTCTGGACTGAAAACCCAGAACACCCCAGGAGCTCACGCCTGTGGCCCACCGGGGCTGGGCCTCAGCACTTCCCAGCACCGGAGGGACTGATAAGAGACCGAGCAAGCTGAGCTGCACCCATGGCAAGGACTTCTCTGGATTTGCCATCTCTTTGAACAGCAAGAGGTTTCATTGTTTAATATTATTCAATTCTGTTAAATAAACAGGTTTTTTCCACTTTTCTCCAAGAAAATCTTTTCCAACACTGGTTGTGGGGAGGGGCAGCTTGAATTTTCTCTTTGGAAAGACCTCATTTGGAGGTTTTCTCCCAAATTTGCCCTAAACCAGGACAAATACATTTATATTTACGTTATAATACGCTGCTAAGATTGACTTGGCCCCTAAGGGAATTCCTGTACAGCACTGCATGAACCAGAGGAGCAAAATGCAGCCACAACTCAGAAAACTCACAGCCTAGGATAATGTAACAAACTGTGGTCCTGCCCCACAACAAAGAAAGGCTACCACAACTGGAGCTATGTCCTCTCTTCATGCCACAGCCTAGCATAATCCTACTGTCATAAAAGAATATAGCTGGAGCTCATAATATTTAACATTAACTAGATGGACAAAGAGCAAATCTTAGTTCACTGCATTAGACATTAGCATTTTGGTTTTGAACACTGAGTTGAAGAACCAGTTTCCTTCTGGTCTTTCTCATTAATACCACTTATCTACAAAATTACTACAAAACACTGCAACAATCTAATATCGACTTAAAATAACTGAGCAGCTTTGATGATGACCTGCTCCATCCTGACCTGAACTTTAATCCAGTCAATCTTTGTATTTTTTTCTTGTCACTGAAATATTGCAAATTCAATTTCACCTCACATATTATTTAGTGTCTATCCTAAAACCTCAGTTTCCACAGGCAAGTAGTTAAACTAAAATCTTGCTTCACTTTGCCGAGTTTCTAGGTCTCATAATTGCACCAAAAGGCTTGAAAACAGGAATCATATCAGCTTAAAGAATGCGAAAACATCCTAAGGCATTTTTAAACAAAATTCTCATCAATTTTACAATAAGTTTATAATCTGAAATGTGAGGTAGGTGCCTCAGTTACAGAAATTTCTAAGTCCTTGGGGTTAAACTCTAAGGATTCCTCTTCAGATTCCTTTTCCTCTTCTACTTTTCTATTCTTGTATTTGATATGAGGAACGAAGATGCCCAAATTTCTGGTAGAAATCATCTTCAGCACAATTCAGAGCTTCCTCATCTATGTAGACAGCTGGTCTCCGGGAAGCCAAGAAGTACTGCACTTTCCGCAGGCTCCATCCCATCACGTACTTCAGCCAGCCACTGACAGCAGCTGTAGACCTGCCAACACCAGCATTGCAGTGAACATAGACTGTGTGTCCATTCTGCAGCAGCCCGTGCAGGAGGCAGACAGCTTGTGGCAACATCTGTATTCTTCCTAAGGTTAAAAACAAGGCACGTTCATTTGCACTGGACAATGTCAGTTCATGGCTGAGATTCTGCCTGTCCAGCCTGATGAACTGTGAAATAAAATGGCAAACCTGATGTGTTCCACTTTTTTCTTTCTTTTCTCAAACGACCTTCTGGCCTAACTTGTTTTTTTTTCTTGCAATATAGAACCAGATAACACAAAACTGTACAATGCCCCAAGTCTTCTCTAAATATATATTTTGAAAACATCAGATGTGTGTGGCATATTTATTTTCAGAGGAACTGAGACAAGGCAGCACATTATAGAGAACAGCACAACTTACATAGTGTTAAAGATAGCAAGCCAAAAATGAAATGGTTTGTTTTCAATACCAGAGGTTTGTGAAGGTACCTACATACTGCTGATTTCCAAAACAAGTGAGGGAGGGGGAGCAGAAGAATATTTCTTTTACTGTACAACATAAAACTGTTGTGATTTCATTATGTACTAAGCATAGAGTTAAACAACACAGAATGGCCTTTCTCACTCCCAAAGGGATGAATATACCATATTTTCTGACACTTTTCTTCTGCCTATCCTGGGAACCAGAGCTGCAAACAGGGGAGCCCAGCTTTTCCTAATGGCACATATGAGCACTGACATTAAGCCCTTTCAAATCCCTGTTTTAAGGTCTCCTGTATTCCCTGATGTCCTGTTTCTGATATGCCAGTTATCTGCTTGGGGCAGTGGTATTTCACTGTGCTGAAAGCACACTCTTCTGATGGCAGGCTGCTCACTTGAAAACACACTCATTTTCTAACTTTCTGGTTGGAAAAAAGCCTTTGAAGTGAGAATTTCAACCAAGGACTTAAAAGTACTAGTAACTGATGCTACAGCTCAGGCGCAATGAGTATTTTCATTTAATTGCAAACTATTACATAAATGTCTCTATGGAGTTTCATCAGACTGGGATACTACAGTTGAAGTGTTTTTTGGAAAGGGAACAGCAGCCACACAGCACTGTCTCTCCTTTTTTAATCAGCAAAGATGGCAAACTGCCCTGATCTGCTAACTTGCAGTCTTCCACCTATACAGCATATTTTCATTATATAGGCTGAACTCAAGCTGAAAGCAAAAATAGTCAAGCAGTAATTGATGTCAGATGGCTTTAAACTCAAATACACATAATACTGCCAGACACAAAGTACTTCTAATGGCCTCTCTGCCTTACAAGAAAATATGAATAATTTGTTCAAGACAGCGCACAAAGAAACTACACCTTTTGTGACTGCTATATTTTCATGCAAAATGTACACAGAACTCCTCTCCCCCAGCTGTTATGAAAGTGACAGATTAGTAACTCAAAGTTTGTTGCTGTTAATTTACTGCAAGAGTGACATGAGCATTACCTTCAGTGCTCATGTCTGCAGTTGGCAGCCAGACATAGGCAAGACCTTCTTCCTTATACAGTTTCATGAGGATTTCGGGGCTCATGGGTTCTGGGTAGCGGTTGCAGCCCCTGGAATTTTGAACAATGTCAGATTCAGTCTGGAAGTTCATCACAGCTGTAACACCCAGCTCATGTTTCAGCTTGATGGTCACGTGCTCCAGCTGCCGAGGGCAACTTCCCAGCCAGATGTTGGGCAGAATCCTAGCATTGAGAAAACATTGCAGCAGGACTGATTACAGGATCTTAATGAAACTGCCAAGTTCAGCAGTGTTCCAGTTCCAAACCTATTTGACATCATCACAGAAACACTCCTAAGCACAGACTTTTCATGTCAGGCAGTAAGAAATTTGTTTCATTACAACTTATTTTGTTACAGTTGGGTTGATGATGTCTGATGCTGGGGATCAAGCTCCTAGACTGCCACAAAGAGTGAGATGAGCTAAGAAAAAATTTCAGAGCATAATTATAGCATCATTCATCACTATAGCAAGGCATCATTCATCACTAAGCTTTCAGTAGAAGCTTACTAATATCAGGGATTAGAATAGGAAAACTCTGAAGATTCATGCAATATGCACAGACACACAAACAAACAAACAAAAACAAAACAAAAAAATCCCCTAAAGAATTCACATGATCCAGATCTGCATTACTTTAGTAATAAGTCAGACATCAAGAAGTCTTCCAACACTTCAACTGCCACCATAATGAGGGAAGTAGGGGAAAAAAGTATTTTGCACTACCCTTCTTTGATTAAACTTAAAAATTAATGAGTAATTTTCTTCTAATTTTTCTCTGACCTCTTGGAGTCTAGTGGGAATCAAATACAGAATTATAATACATGTATAGCTTCCCTCAAGGCCTGAAGGACCAGAATTTTTTCAGGAAAACAAGAGGTTTATGTAGGATGGGAAAGTACCAGAAATATGGTTGCTTATCTAAATCAAACTTCAAGACTTCTATGGTTTTCCCATTGCTAATTATCGTAAAACTATTGTATACTTCAACAGATGTTGATATTATAAACTGAATATTAAGAAACTTGTTCTCAAATGAGGGGTTTTAATATGTACACACAATTAAACTGATGGTATCTACAACGGATTATTCAGATGCTCAAATTACTAGTGATCTACTTTAATTTCTTTATGCTTCCATTAACTTCAATTTTGAATGTACAATCCACAAACTACACAAAATATCCCTGCATTTAACAAAAAACTTTGCAAACCTTATTAACTGCAACAAATCTACAACACTGTTAATTGCAAACTTAGCAAACACTATTGAATGCAAATCTATAACAAAAGCAAGATCCTCAAAAATAAAATGTCTGCCATGCATGTCTTATGATCTTTCCCAGTTTTAACCTCAGCAACAAATAACGAAGTTTAATGTTTTTTCAGGAGCCTATAAACCACTCTTAAATCATCAGGTAGCTATTTCCATTTCACTATCATAGTAATAAGTACTAGCATTTAATTAAGACCTGTAGCTGACTGTAATTACTAAATCCTGCTATATCAGTACAGCAATATTATCAAAAAGAAAAATTCAGATCCAGAAAGCACTAATTATCATTGTTTCCTGTTTGTAAGCTGCATCCATGGTGAGTTGCATACTAGCCCCACAAACATAGCCTTTGGCCTTAATAGCCCCTGTTTCAAATGGACAAAACCTTTGATCTCAATATATGGTAACTGAGACCAGTGTTAACAAATACACTACATAGCAAACAACACTTTCACTCGAAAAGATTTGACTTAGTTGTTGTTTCATATACATGTTCAAGAACTGCCCAAAATCCAACTTAACCAGCTCAGCGATTCTCACTGATCAGAGGAATGGGCAAAGGTCCACTACAACAACTGCTTCACTGCCCCCCTTCTCCTGAGCCAGCCCCACAGCAACCCCCATCCCAACCTGAGCGACTGACTGCTGTCAGGATTCTGACACAGGAACCTGCCGTGACAATGAGAGCATTTCAAGGGGGTGCATGTAAGCTACAGTGCCCTAACAGGGGCTGACAAATGGCTGGAGATGAGCAATGCTCACAAAACTCCATTCCCGGGACAGAGAAATGACAATATCACTAACACCTTGTGACAATATGAGGATATTATTTCAAGAACAAGAACATTAGTACCCTTCCCTCAAAGGCTTTCCTGGAGACTCATACATATGTAATTCACTTGATGCTTTGTGAAACATCTAATGCACTAAATTACACTGATGGGAGAAAAAATATATATATCTGTGTTTTCTAGGATTTGATTGAATTAAAAGTGACTAAAGCATTCCTGAGATAAATAAAATTCTGAGTAGTACTCTTTCTTACTGATAAACCAATGCTTTATCATTTTTTCTCCCACTGATTTTTTAATGGGTGAACATCACAGCTGTGCTATCTGCAAGACCCCTGGGATGTAGACCATTTGTTTTTTTTGTTCTTGCAGCCTAACAGGTCTTCTACATGACAAGACCTCCTGTATTGCACAACACTAATTGCATTTACTGAACAATCTGAAGAGTTTACCAAATTTTTATCACCGTCTTTCCCTCAAATTAACTACACTAATGGAGGCATTCTGAGAACAAACTAAAAGATGAATTTAGGACAGGCAATTCTTGTGAATTAATTTTATTATCAGGTCCTAAAGTTCAGCCTTTGAGAGAATCAAGATGTAGCCTTGACCTTGGTCTACAAGCCCCTTATCTACCCACCTACGAATAATTGTAATTCTTGGTCTTGCTGGCCAAGGCTTAACCACCCTTTTACCTGTACTGCAGAAAACAGTACTGCAGAGTTATCCTATCAGCCATTTTATGTAAAAGTTCTAGGATAATCCTACTGCATAGTACCTATATTTCTGTTTGGTTTTATGTAGTTCAAACCTTACCTTTTCCTGACATCAGAAGGAAGGAATAAGAAGGGTTATGCATGCACACATGCACATGTGAGTACAGACTAATAGAGAGTTTAGCAGCTATATTTTATACATTGATTTTTTTGATAGCCCTACTGAGGGCTTCATTTTGCTGAGGATCAGGAAAACACACATATCGACAAGCAAAAATGTGGTAATTTCATTTTTACATCTCTTTCCTTAATGATGTAAGCTTTCCTTTTCCTTTCAATGTGGCCCTTCTTTAAGTTGCCACAGAACTTCAGTAGATAGCTAGATTTTAGCCACAAGATTATTTGGCATGGGAAAGAGAGCTCTTTTATGCTCTCCTCTAAACTGTCAAGTTAAAATGCTGTGAGCTCTCTGACAGCTGCTGCTTTCCAGCTCAAATGTGGGTGTATTCCAGCAGCAGATTATGTGATCCCCAAGCACGTAAAAAAGCATTAGGTAATTATTAGTGATCAATAGACCTTCAATTCTTTCAGCCAAACTCCTTTGAGGTGCCCAAAAGATCAAAACAGAATGGTGTTTTAGCAAAATTCTACTTGAAATTTTGCTTTAATATAATAATGGCACTTTGTCACTGTACATCTTTACTCTCTGCAGCAAAGAAAATAAACCATTATTTGGCTTCAGAAGACATGGTCAGTTCAGTCA
The DNA here is from genome assembly GCA_013399455.1 of Anthoscopus minutus. NCBI lineage: Eukaryota > Metazoa > Chordata > Aves > Passeriformes > Paridae > Anthoscopus > Anthoscopus minutus. The sequence goes on from VWYI01042083.1 coordinate 8,857, forward strand.
GAGACAGTTTATCAATGGAGAAATCCCCTAGAGTGATTTAAACATCAACAATATTTAGCAATCTTCCGAGATTAAGTCTTGCAGATTGTCTATAAGCCCTTCCTTTACAGGTACTTTCTGTCAGCTACTTTCAGCCTGCCCTACACTTCAGTTCTCCATGGATAAAATATTTACCTACCCTAAGGGGATTTTTAGGGGTCAAACGGATTAATTAATGTGAGAAGACTAAGGTTGTGGTAACAAGGACTAAATGTTAGGCAAATGTTATTTGGCTTATTTTTACAGACCACAGACTGAAGGCTGACATATTTAAAACCAGCTTTTTGACTTATAAACTGAGAAAACCAACAATTATTTATCATTACCATGGAGTAAATATGGAACACCCTGCAAACACTTGTACACTTCTTTTCCAGCACACTTAAGTTATTTTTAATGATCTAAGCATATATTGTGTTGGTTGGCTTCCTCCCAGGACCCTACACAGTCTAGATTAAAATATAACAATTCAGAGTGAATGCATCTAAAACAGCAAATGCATTCCATTTAATCAAAGTGTATGCAAATGCTCTTCCCACCCCTAAGGAGAAAATGAGTCTGAGGCAATGAAAAATTAGCATTGTGAAACTTTTTTTAATGGTGCAGACTAATTTTCAGGCTGGTTCACAAAGCATGGCATACCTACATATGAGACCATACCTCTCAATCTTAGTACAGTACAAAACCAGCCCAGCAACTGCAATGGTAGGGATCTGATTCCCAGGGAAGGTGACCTGACCAAGGGGAAGACACAGGTTACTGCATCAGGCAGTCAGCTCTTCCTCCGTGACACCAATGTCCACTCTTTTTCTTCAGCAGCTTCTGTTTCATTTTTGCCAATAAAGCTTTGAGACAAACAGATCTTAAACCGAAATTTCCTTAAAATGCTAAGTCGGAAGTTGGGATGACCCAGATACTGCTTCCCGATCTGAGCAATCAGCAGTGTGCTACGAGGAGGCATCTTAGAATCTACCCTAAAATTAATCAACATTCTAAGAGTCACAGTTCTTATAGAAAAACACGGGATTTGGCACTTTAGGGACATATTTCATCAGTATCTATCAGGTACTGACAGATGTCCTTTTATACTGATAGTTGCCAGCTTTAATCAAAAGAGAGGACTTTGCCAATCTAAGGAAAAATAGCAAGGTATTTGTCATTGGTTACTGACAGCAGTGATACATCAACAATGCCATTTGTTTACACCAGTGAGATTTTTGCCCAAAGTCCAGTCTATTATTTTAAATGAAAAGTGATGGATTGAATCATCCCTCAGTGCCAGGTCAAGGTGTAGCCTGTGTTAAAGCTTGCACTCCACTTCACTTGTCTGCATCAGACTTCCTCAGATCCTGTTAAGCATCTGATGATCATAAGTACTAATATATACATATAACAAAACAGAGGAATTTAGATGAAAAAACAAACAAAATAATGATTAAATTGACTCTGTCCTCCCTCAAGAGTCTTATTTCCTAAAGGTATAGCATGTAAGCAACCACAGCTACATGAAACTTGCAGTAAAACTTACTCTGCATTCCCAGAAGAGTAACATATATAATTCAGTCAATTTACTCCCAGCATTTTGTGTTGCTTCTAGGCACACAGAGTGGTTTTTTGCATTAATGTAGTGCTATTACCCTGGTACCACTACAAGCAAGCAGCCCAAAGGGAATATAGGCCTCAACTCAGTCACAGATGATTTTTGCAGCACTTGAACTACTAGAGACTGTTTCCAATTACACTGCATTCCTGTTTCCTCCCCTAATGGCAATGGAGTAGGAACCCATTTAGAATTTTTTTATAAGGTGGATTTTTAATGGAAAATTACTATCTGTTTGAACCAAAAGCTTCATAGAAATTTTCATCTTTCAGCCAAATTGAAACTAGTGCAGAAACCAGATGTCTGTTCCCTGTATCATTTGACACCAAGAAGAGATTTCCAGAAGTATTGCCTTGGGCATATTCAAAATGAGAATATAGGAAATCCTACCAGCTATAGCTGAGATGCTCTTTCATCTTTTCTGTATTCTCTGCCTTGTGACAAGGCACATCACTTTAAATGGCAATGCCACTGGATTATGATGACCCAGAACTATCATCCTGCATGTGCTCCTTCTTTTGCCTGTGGCATCCTTCTAACAACATATAGCAGCTTATTTGTAGGTCTGTGTATGCCTTCCCTGAAGTACCAAATCAGACTTGTCTCTTCCAGGCCTTCCTTGCTCTTTTCTCTGAACCTGTGACAGTGAGCACTTCCTAGAAATGAGATTATGTACTTTAGTCAGAGCAACCTAGAAATATTGCTTTGATTGCTGTCTAGTGCCTTGAAATGCATTCATAAACAGAGAAGGATTTTTAAATTACCAAATTCTGTTCTCCAGTGAGCATGTCCAAATATTCTTTGATATGTAGAAAACACACTGATTACTATCCTCACCTCAGAAAAAAATTTCTTTTGTCTAATATGAATAGGGCAGTCACAGGTCATAGAGACACCTTTTTGTCTCCACAATGGATACAAAGAACAGATTATTTTCTTGCACTCTGTAAAATCCTTTTATTTATCTCTAAGTTACTAACACACTCCAACATAGTTTTGCATTCTTCACACATACACACACACAAGCTTGTCATATATTCAAAGCATCTGATCACTCTTGTTTGCCTTTGGACTCTCTCTCTTTTTTAATATATTATGCCCAGTACTGAAAAGAGTACATTTCTGAGAAAAACCAAAGATGACTTGCTTCTTGAGCTTCAAAGGCTTTATCCCTCTTTATAGTTCCCTGGCAGTATTCTTCTACAGCATGTCATTGCTGACCTATATTCAACATGGGCTTCCTTTTTCAAGTTCTTTCCAAACAGATGAACCTACTCAAGGAGAGACCAAAGTTTGCCCAAACCATTATTAGTTTCATTTGCCAGTGGTGTCAAATTAAACTAAAATGAAAATGCAGCAAAGGAGCAGATGAGATTCACAGTTGATGAATGCATCTCAGCAATATGTCTTGGAATAAATAATCTCACAGGCATATCATTGTGTTTTAAGCTAACTATAATCAAATAGACAGTGCCTGCTTGTACTGACACTTGGTGAAAGCATTGCTTTATAAAGAGGTTAAAGTGGAAACATGAACATTTACCAAGAAGTGAACTGAAAGTAACAGAAAATTAATGGGAATGGTTTAAAAATCACTGATCCTATCCTATGCACTCAAACTTTGAACTTTTTACTTATATTTTATTATATAAAGAAAGATATAGAAAAATGAAAATATTCAAAATACAATAGGTTTCAGATATTGCTTGTGAAAATACTTTCAACTGACAGCAGACTAAGGATTTAACATTCTTAAGAGGGAAGAAGGGCAAACCAACTGGCTATATCTAAATAAAAGACATAAAGAATATCAAATTCCATATAGCTTCACCTATAATGTAACTACCAAGAGATAAGAAAAATGGCAACATTTTTTAAATAATTTTTTTAGTCTTGTATCTTCCTCCAAAATAGGGATATCATGGGCAGATATCAAAACAGAAGAGTCCCTTGTTTGGTGTTGTACTGGAATTCTGGTTTCACTATACTCTGTTTAAACAAAGGACAGAAAGGTCTCTCAGCAAAATGCCTCCTTACCAAAGAAATAATAATGTAGAATTGAGGGGTTACGACACTGACATTTCATCACATATTGCACAGGGCACAAGGGTAAATGGTTGTGGTCTTAATCCCTTCTCCTGTTGATTTACTAGTAAAGTCTCCTTGCAGAAGACAAACTAATGGACCCTTTGTGGTGAGAGGCTTGACTTAAGCAGGATTGGCTGGGAACATCAGATGCAGGACAGTTGATTTCCCAGCACAGAGTCAAGCAGTAGTGGCCAGAGCAGGAGAGCAAGGTTACATGATGCTATGGTCTAGCTCCAAGATAGAATAAACAGGTTTAATAAGACCACTCTTACCAAGAAAGACAGAATAAATGGCCATAACCTTAGCAGAAGCCATCAGTGAAAAGCACTGATTAATGATAAAACTATATCCTACTGAAATGACACAGCTGCAGACCTTGCAGAAACTACTTACATTCTTGAACAAAAAAATGCTCTTACCTAAATGTCAAATGTAGAAGGAGCACAAGTCATTGCTTATAAATTTGTTCTGCTTTACCACTGAAAGAGTGCAGTTTATTATGAAGTTAAGAATTCTACCTACGGGCTTTAAATAAGGAGAATTATACAGGCTACAATGTAGTTACAAGGTGTTTTTTTACTTCTCCTTCTTCTTTGGAATGCTGAAGAAAAGTAATTAAGGTCTGGCAATTTTTTTTCTTAGATGTAATTTGAACTACTTATCCAGCCTCTCACATGGGAGCAGACTTGGAGTGTAGAAAGATACACCTGCTATTATCACTTTAGAACAACACTTTGTCAGCTTAGCAATATGCAAAGTTTCTCGAGCCCTTGAATTCTGAGTCTTATGCTTAATAAGACTTTTTAATTCCACATTCACAAATCAGGAGCATAAAACTACCTCATTTGCTGATATGCCAAGCAAATAAGCCATTAAGGTTTGACCTCAACCTGACAACATGCTAGAAGTAAAGTAGTTAAGAATAATATCAAAAGTGTAACTGAAATACAGTATTACCCAGACATTCAGGTACAAAGTGATTCCAGTGTTACACTGTCCTCAGGTTCTGCTGTCTCAGGAAGATTTCCATAGCATCGGCTTGATGATACAAAAGGGTTTGATTGTCCTTACTTTACCCACCAAACTGCTCTTACGATAGTGCACTCTTCAGGTTATGAGACACTGAGCAACCATGGCCATGCCTAAGCACAGCACAGCTCTTATTCAGAGCCTTCTGGTGCATTCTGTAGGCAGTGTGTACCTTGGGTTTGTTCTGGCTTTGAATTTGCCAGGGATACCGGATAAAAAAGATCCACGTGAGAAGAATTAAAGTCACATAAGACTTTAGTCTAGACAGATCCACAAAATTTTCCCTTTATGGCCCATTTTCCCTTTCCACAGCAATCCCAAACATTCCCTTACAAAGAGCGTAAGAGCTTTATTAGAAGAAAGTCACAAAAACATCTCATAAGGACAGATGCACACATCGAGGACATTCCTAACATCCTATATCCTGCCACAGCAGGGAACTTACTTGATGAAAATGCAGACAACTGGGAAGTAAACCACATCCCACACTGCAAAAATAACAGTAATACTTAGACAAGAACTATAGTATCATTTAGCTTGAAAGTCACAAAATAATCCTTCTGTTGCACTCAGTACTGGTAGACCATCATCAGGAAAAATGGGATGAAGGAAAAGAAACACCTAGAGAGCCCAGCAGAGAGTGTCAGAACAATCAGAGTTCTAGAAGACAAGTTTTCTGAGAAAAGACTGAAAGATCCAAGGACTAATATCAGAATGAACATAGTGAGATGTTCCAAAGTCATCCACTCTGATTCTGGGAAAAAAGGAGTTTCCAAGCATATTTTAAAGGGCTATTGAGGGGCAGGACACTAATTTGTTCTCCAAGACTTCTGTGGAGAGAACAAGAAGAAATTAACTTAAATTGCACTAGGAAGACTTAAATTGAGATTAGTAAAGCTTTTTAATGGTTGGAATAGTGAGGTAATTGAATGGGAGAGTAACAGGCCTATAGAGTCTCATCACCAAGATGAGATAATATTTTAGATCGGGCTGGATAAACCTGAAATTATTTAAATGTAATTGAGATTAAGCTGGGGCAAGGAAATGGACTGGATACTTTCTGAGGTCTCTTTGAGTCTATGATCTATGATACTATAATCATAAACTTTAATTTTCATTTCTGGAATCACTACCTATATTCATTTATCAAGCTCCATCTTGAAATAATTTCGGTTCCTTGTCCTTCCTGACCTGTTTGAAAGGTCATGCCAGAATTCAGACATCATTCCTTTGATGACAGAAACCTTGTTCTAACTTACACTCTAAATTCATTCAGAAGCAATTAATATCCATTTGATCTTAAAGAAGGTTCAATTTCAATAATTCTTCTTCCCACTTCGTAGTAATTCCTGAATGTCTTTTACAAATAGTAATAAATCCCCTTTCTTAGTCTTCATTAAACTATGCTGTCTATCCCAGGCAGCAGAAGCAGTCAAACTACGGTAGCACCTTTCAAGCCAATTTATTTTGCTTCAACTCCAGTAGTATAAAAACTCCATATCCTGTAGAAAATACTCTCATTCATCACATAATTGTTCTCAGACACAATAATGGATCAAATTTATCTAATTTTGTCTCTAAAAAAAGCTCACATTCTCCAGTAAGTTCAGTGGAATTGCTGTTATCAACCTCACAGTACATTCAAATCTACACAGTGAAAAGACCCACAACATAAACCCTTCTCCTTTCTTCTTCATTCCATTAAAAAGTTTAAAGAAAATTAATTTATCTCTTATACACTTTTTATGATCTATTTCGTCTCCAGTCTAGATATGATCTAAAGTAATGTGGTCACATAAGACTTTATGTACATAGCCAGAGCTGAAATGTGGAAGATTAAATGTCATTCTCCCTGTATTCAAAGTGAAATATTTTATGCTGCATTTTTCTATCTATTTCTACTGTGAAGACACAAAAGTAATGATTCACAAGCACACAAATGCCTTGTAGGACAGGGTGTCCAGATCTAGACTTAGAGGACCTCGCCAGAATTTATTTTCAAACATACACACAAGGTTTAAACTGATGCCTAAGGAACACACTGTATGCAGCAGAAAGCAACATTTGCCTTTGTAAGGAATGACTCTTCATGTACTTTCATTTTATAAACATTCTCTGAAAGCAGACATTGTGCCAATTATGAAAATACAGCCCAAGAAGAGAATCAGGTTCCAAGGCTTGTACAGAACAACCTGGAAAGGACTCCTCCACTGGCTTGTGAGCATTAATGCCTAAATGCTCCAATTATAGAATCTTGTTCATGCAACCATGGTTGCCAATGGTTACTTCCTACATATGTCTCTGTTAGATTGCCAACATTCCCTTTTGTTTTGAATTAGAACAAACACCCAGAAAGACAAGAACAACAGGCTGCTAAACTCAGCCAGATCACAATAAGCCGTGAATCTCTTGGCATTAGGAATGAGAATTGCTAACATTAATTCTTAGCAACAGGAATGATGCCACTGCTGGCACCTCTAAGTTAAATCACCTCAACAAAATTGATTTAAACCGCTACAAATGAACTTTAATTTAGTGCCCAAGAAGATTTGGGAATCATTGGTAAAAATATATTTTGTCTTCTTTCAGAGTTTACTTGTTAGCAGCTGCTTAGAATTCTAGACTGGAAAAAAAATAAAATGTAGCACTTCAGATTCAATGGAAATACATTCCAATGCTTCAGAAACAAGTAAATATTCATGAAAATTGCATAATTGCAAAGCACAGATTATTGCTAGGTGGCCTGGTGATCCATATGGCACCATATGCACATGTACAAAATAATGGAATCTCTCAGAACTCTAACAGTCAAAGAAAGATGCACATTCATCCCTTGTGGTACCATCTGAAAACAGCCTTGATGAGCTCTGTATCAGTGTTTATTCCAATTCATCCAGAATTTCTAAACCCACATCAGTTCATTTATTTGAATTTTAAAGAGGGACAGATATATACTAGAACAGCACAGGCTGGGGGACAATATCTTAGAAATATGGAGAAAAATTGAATTAATGCCACACTACAGTCAGTTACATAAACATCTAAAACAAGGGCTTCTCACAGCAAAGTCAAATCAAAGGAACAACATGTGTATAGTGCTACCATAACAAAATTGTCAGAAAACTTCATTTTAGCTAATGTACCTGGTTACTAGGTTCTAAACAAAATATTAATAACCCTGGTGGATGAGTAGCCAACATCAAAGTTTGAGGCTAGGTGGTAATAGAGCTACTGAGAGGCCCCAGAAGAACCTATGTGTGTCTTTTTAACACAAAACTACAAAGTATAGTGGAATGTCTTGGATGACAAATGGCAAAAAGTTAAATTTATGAACAATCAATGCTGATTTATCGTTTGAGCTCAAAGACTGCCTTGAATTACCAGGGCTTTTCTATTTTTAAATTATTTTTCTTGCCCATTTCTTTCTTTTCCTAGCAGTATCATTAAACCTGCTTGGAAACTGAAATTTCAAGCATTTGAACAAATATATTAAAGTGATCTTCTGTTACTAAGTTTGTTTAAATGCGTTTACATTATCAGCTGAAGCTTGACTTTATAAATTTGTTAAACATACTAGATAGCCTTATTACCAAGACTACACATATATTTGAGAAGCTTTTTCCTTCTATTATCTCACCAGAATGAAGCAACTCACTATTACAAGGAAGCTGAGAAATTCAGTCTTCTGAAGTCAAAGCAGTATTTAACATTCTTTAGGACTGGTCTGCACAAGGCGAACCCTTCAAGGTGGCAGCTGGACCACAGAAAGAAGGAACATTAGAGTAATTATTTTGTTAGGGAAGATGCATATCCTCCTTAAAAGATCATCACCTAGGGAAAATGAAGGCACTGGATATAACTGTTCTGAAGAGCTTTTAGAAGGCAGTCTTGGAGAAGTTATTAAACTAAAAAAATAATAATTAAAAAAGAAAAGGCTCTAGAAGCCCACCAACATCCACCCCCATGTACTAGTGCCCAGCATCCACACCCATGTCCCTGAACTGAATGAGAGTCATAGACCCACAGCTGATGGATGGGAGGGAAGAGGAGGGAAGTAAAGGGAGGAAAGGGAAAAAGGGAGAGAGGAAGCAAGTAGCTATTTAATTATTAATTTTACATATATTTCATATTTTCTTGTGTCTGCATTAAAACTGAAATGTGTATTTTGCCTTTATCCTCTTCTTGATGCTTAAAATCATATATTCTACCACAAGACTTTTCACATCAAAGAAAAAAGACATTTCATTTAAACTTATAAACCATGCTGTTTACTGAACCAATAAGGAAGAAATCCACATTTCTTAAAGCTTGGCAATGTCTATGACATTTGACTCAATTTTTATCACAGTTCATGGGAGGACACATATTAAACTTCTAAACAACAGCAGGGTTTATGTACCTGACTCCCTGAAATTAAATTTCCCAAAGTACAAGCATTAAAGGAGGGAACGAGATTTTCAGTTCAGCCTCTTAATATGTTCCCTGGGAAGACAAATGCAGTTCATTTCTTTGTTGGGTTTTTTTTTCTTCTTACAGAGAGAAAATTATATATGGGAAAATATAGCAACAATTTGATAATCTCTATTTACTCTTGAGAAATAAAATACTTATGTTTCTGAGACACACTTCAAATGAACTAGAGCTATATTCCGGTTTCCTTTGTAATAAATTTTTTTTTATCCTTTAAGTAGGTCTCTCCATATTTTCATATGGAGGCACATTTTTTAAATCATCTTGTAAATATGTAGAGCATTTAAGCATGGAAACTTGCATTTATATCTCTCAGCATTTACAAAAAATGTAGATGGAGGTAGCATTCATAACTTAATAACTAAGGCTTGCTACTGTTTCAAATCATGGGGAAGCATCTTTAATGCTTTCCCCATTTCATTTAAAATAACTATGCAGTTGTTTATTTCAGATTTTTTTGACTTTCAGATCACCTCTTTCAGAAATATAGTATACACTGAGCCAGTAAGTTAACGCCAAACCAGCTAGTGGTAATAAAACATCTGATGGCATCACTTTTCACATTTGGGGACTAAAAACTCTCTTGCTCTGCCACTTTTCTTCTGTAAGAGTCAGCCACAGCTTGGCTGGGCCAATCTGCCCTAGGAGCTGTGCCCGTAAAAAAAAAATCACAGGATGTGTAGGCAGATCTTGGTAGGCAGGTTGGGTTTACTCTGCAAACACACATCCCTGGTTCAACAGGTTCACCAGGTGTAATTTAGGGAGTTGTGTTAGTGAAGTTTTTCCAACAACAACCAGAAATCTGAATTCACACCCTCCTGGTAAGCTAAACAGCAATAAGGATGTGTACACAATCTCTGCTTTTCAGAAAGAGTTCTGCTATCTTTAGATAAACTGCATTAGGAAATGCCAGCAATTACCCAGCACCTAATAAATGTATGTAAAAGCTAGAAGGAAATAAATATCTGCAAGACAACTGGAACATCATCTTCAGTGAGAGAGTGATGCTGCCTCTTCATTGTCATCCCAGCTGTGAGCTAAATTGCCCAGGATTTCACAATCCCAGCCAATTTCATTCACAGCCAGCAACACCAGTAAATTGCTTTCCAGTGGAGAAAGAACTTTACTCCCACACTGACAGCCTGAATGTTAAAGAGTAAAGAGGCAAGAAAAAGGGCTGAAAACCTCCAGAAGAAATATGGACAAGCGGCAGGGAGACACAGTAAAACATACAAAGAAATCAGAAGCAACAATAGTTTCTGCTCCCTAACAGTGATACCCCACATAGAATTCACACTTATTGGCCTATCAAAATTTTTCTGTTACATCCCACAGAGAAAAACAGAACTATGCTGCTCCTCCAGGTTTTTCCACGGAGAATTCCCAATCTTCCTTCTGTTTTCTTCTCACAGAATGACACAGAATTGTAAGTTTTTCTTAAGAAGTAAGGAAATAATTTTGCGCAGAGGCACACTTACGAAAAGATCCATTTTAAAAAGCAACAGTGGTTTTAAGTACATACTACCCATTTAACAGCTAATTGATTAAAGGCCTCATCTTCTCATCAACAGCCAGTCTCTGCTTGCTGCCATTTTATTAATGAAATACTCATTCCAGAACAATCATCCTTCTAAAAAAAATGCTCAAACACCCATTGCCAGAACCACATATGAATGGCAGACTGATAAAGAAAACTACAGAAAAAAAACCTCCAGAAAAAACTCACAAGACTAACCAGACACCATGCTAAGATCTCCTTTAGCTTAGTCACATAGGTAACATTCTGTTCATCAGACATTACTTCAACTTCATCCCAAAGTCTAGCCAAATATTTGTGTCCCTCAGCTACTGCAGGAGGCAACAAAGCCATTCATCAGGTTTAACAGACCAGTCACTGTAGGTAGAAGTAATACTGGGAATTCAAACACTGATGACAGCCATGTAAAAATCCTTCATCTAGAAGCTCTGCGACTTTTTTTCCTTCTCAAAAGGTAGATTTCACTTGCTACTATGGCACTCACAAGAAATGCAATTAGAAATGAGTGACATCCATAAGTGTCCATGTCAAGCTCCTTTTGGGTGCTCAGGCAGTAGGTCACAGCAAGAGAACCAGAGCTGTGCTGGCAACAGCCCTTTGCTAAAACTCAAAAAATCAAAATAACTGAAAAGTGAGTTCCTGCCATCTAGTTCATCCACAGTATTCAACTTCATGGCATGTGACTGCTCTTCTGGCATATCCTAACTCTGTTTCTTTTCACAGTCCACAAGACTGAGATTTGTAGCTAACTCAACAATAGCCTGGCTTGGGCTATCCCAGCCGAGTGCCACCCTGCTCAAGCAAGATCATAAAACTTGGGGAAAAAAAGAATATTTCCTTGTTTTAGCCATCATTATGTAAGGCACAGTGTGGGGAGCTCACAAAAGGAGAAGTTTTTTGTTTGGATGGACAACAAATGTGGAAGAAAAATGCATTTGTTACCCAATGCAGAGATCACCCAACTTAAACACATGAAAACAAATAAGGACTGAAACCAGACCAAATTCTACCCCCATAATTTGTCTTCTCACTTTTGTTCCTATTGCCTCACACTTCCTCTTCCTGCTTCCTGCTTAAATGTCCCTTCTTACACTGATTTGAAACCCATTTTCTCCACAGCAGAGGCTAGTAAAAGCAATTCCAGCTCCAGTTGGGAGTAATGTAGAAAAAAAATTACACACAAAGGAGTAAAAATATAATTAACCTTTAAACCATTCTATAAAAGGTGCTTCTCATTGGTAAGTAAACAATGGTTCCAATTTAGATTAGTTTCAGACTATAGCTCAGCACAATAAAACAATATTCGAAGGAGCAAATATCCTGGTTTTTGGGATAAACATGTAAAAAAATTGTGCCTTAGAACATTTTCATTACTTAATGTATAAAACGACCAGATAACTTTACAATTAGAGTCCCAAGTTCAGAAATCAAAGGACAAACTCTTATAGATGTTAAGTCCTTTTTATTAGGACTATTTTCTTCTAACACAATCAATGAATTTTGTTCCAGAGCTCATTATTCCTTATTCTTTTCTCTAATATCACAAGAATTCTTTAGGCACAGGGGACAGTTAGCTCTCAGCTTTTAATGTTATGCTAATTATTGTAATCTCTGTAGACATCATCACCTCTTCTCTTAATTCATAATGTAGGCATAAAATATCAGTGCAGCTTTCTATTACGGTAGCACAGGTCACTGCACTCTAGGGGGTTTTTGTGACAGCTTACTCTTTAAAGCCTTTTTTTGTAATTCGGTAATAAAGAAATAACTAAGAATTATATTTAAAACAGAAAGGCATTTTATTTTGTGAACGAATTACAACCAGTAAAAAGAGAAACTAAAGACTAAAAAAATGTGCTCTCTCTGTGTCCTAGGGTGATGTTACAGTGCTTGTATCCCCAGTCGTGTGTTCTGTTTACTCTGGATATTATGTTCTGTGTCTTCAAGACTGGCTTTGAAGGATGAAGTTTTGTTTTGGTTTTTGCTATCAGTCTGCTCACTCCCACAGTGGCTGGCGGGACACAGAGACACGGCAGTAGGTAGTGCAGCTTTTGCTTTTGCTTCTGGCTCTGCTCTTGCTTAGCTCTGGCTTTGCTTTGCTCTTGCTTTCTGCTCATTAGTTAGTTGATCTAAGCAGTCCAAATTTTTCCCTGGACTGCACATTTTTTCTTTCCCTTTTTTTCTCTGGAACCACCTGAACCTGCTCCGGACTGGGACCTGGGAAACACCGAGAGTCTGCACCCTGTGGCCTGCAGCAGCTGCCCCAGCATCAGAGGGACCAGTAACAGAGCAACCACTCCCAGGAGAGACTTTCTGAGTTTGTCATCTTTTCAGAGNACAGAGAAAGAAATCTTGGCTGCCTATGAAGGAGTCCAAGCTGCCTCAGAGGTGATTGGAACAGAAGCACAACTCCTCCTGGCACCCCGACTACCAGTGCTGGGGTGGATGTTCAAAGGCAAGGTTCCTTCCACCCACCATGCCACCAGTGCTACATGGAGAATGGCGAGCCAGGTAGGCCGCGTCTCTGTGTACCGCCAGCCACTGTGGGAGTGAGCAGACTGATAGCAAAAACCAAAACAAAACTTCATCCTTCAAAGCCAGTCTTGAAGACACAGAACATAATATCCAGAGTAAACAGAACACACGACTGGGGATACAAGCACTGTAACATCACCCTAGGACACTCTGGTTTTATTTTCAAAGGTAATTCTAATTTCATGATGAACCAAATATACTCAACCAAGTTCTTGTTTTCCACCTAATTAAAGATGCACATCAATCAAGTAAATGCTCATTTTTCCCACAGAAAGAAATTCTGTGCTCCATCAGCAAAATACTGCTCTAGTGCCTCCAAAAGGTAAAACAAAGCATCTCCATTTTGCCCTGGATCATTCTTCATTCACTCACCTGTGTACATTAACAATTACTAACAAAGCAGGAACACACATCTTATGTGACTCCTCTGATCATTCCCACTCAACACCTAACTTAGGTTATCACCTACATTACTGGCAGTGTTGTAGGAAGCTGTATTACCAGCAAGACACAATGCGTTTGTAAATACTACATCATAAATTGTGTTTAATTTGCAACCATTGAGAAACAAAAATAATATTTCCAAGCATGGCAGTCAATTTTCTTTTATCATTACCTTCATTTTGACTTCAACATATTATTTAAGGATTTTGTAATTTCAGGTGTCACTCCCTCTCTTGCAATGCCCTTCTTCTGAGAAATGAAGATGTTTTAATATAAATAATAAGATATACTACATCTACAAATTAGGAACTTCCACCTTTCATAGATGGAACTGAAACAGAGATAATATGGGCCAGATTCACAAATTTTCTGAAGTCATCTTCTCCCAGAAAATATGACAATAACTCTAATTTACTTTTGAAAATGACTGCATCCTAAGTGGATTCTCCTGCAATTTGAAGCCATCTTGCAGTAATATCTAATACAAAAGAGAAACTGATTGCTTTGGGGCTTTTTCCTGAATCAGATTTTGGTTAAAGGTGTCATTACATCTTCATACCAAGTGAGTATTAATGCCTTGGAGGTATCAGGTATCCCTAGATGTGGGAAAGCTCCATTTCACATTTACAAGAAATTAGTTCAAATCCTGCTGTGTTTAAAAAACACTTGTATACTCTCCTACCTGAATGACCAACACAAAATGAGTTCTCTAAATACAAGTTTAAATGTAACTTCACTGAATTATGAGTGATACATCTACATCAAATAAGAAAAATCTGATTCCTCAGAGAATTATTGTCAGCCTCAGCATAATGCAAAATTGGTTTTGGCCCCAGCCAGAAGGAGTATCTTCTCATCCTGCTGCATCCCAGTTAAAGCAGAAGCCCATGTTTTATGAAGAAGCAAGAAGACAGCAAAGCTAAGAGCAACTGTTTCTATTTGTGATTCAACAGAGGATAAATAAAATCAGTCCCAGGGCTCATGTGGGAAGCTCTTTTGACAGAGGAAAATGTTCCTTTCTCCTCAGTTCACACATGGCAGCCCTATTAAGTGGAGCAACAGAGAGGATGAGCTCACATCAAAAGTTTTCATTGATAAATCATTTCTGTCCAGCCTCCACCACTCTGTAAAGATCATGCAAATGGTGATAGGACTCAGAATTTGTGGTCATAATGCTACCCCCAGCACTGCTGCCTTCACTACAGCAGGGAAAAAAGTAATCTTAGCTGGAAAACCATGATCTGATTCATACTCTAAGATTTAACTGTACAGGCAGAGGGACTGGCTTTTGGCTTCTGTTTGGGATGGGGGTTTTTTTTGTTGTTTAGTTTTCTTTTCATTTGTTTGTTTTTGTTGTGTTTGTTGAGTTTTTTGTGGTTTTTTTTGTTTTGGTTTTGGTTTTGGTTTTTTGCATCAGTAAGGATTGGGTGGTATATAAATATTTTTACCTTTTTTTTTATTAGATTAATCTTCATAGTACTCCTCTGAATCCATAAATCTATTGCAAAATAAAGGCATTTTCATCAGCTCACTTCAGCTGCTTTGCCAACAGCAACAACAAAAAAACCCAAAATAGGTAGTATTTTTGAGCTGCTTTATTATAACCAGCAGAATGGTGAATCTGCCCTCAACTGTTAATAATTAAAAAAGCATTTAAGGCTGCATATCTTCAAAGTATTAGAAATAATTATGTGACAGGACTGTTACAGAGTATGCTTACTTAATATAGCTCAAAGAAATGAGATAAGAATTACTAAGATGGACATATAAGATTGCCTTTCAATGAAGGTATGTGTGAGTGAGAAGGGAATGAAGGAGAAGATCCTCATCTGCAAAAGACTACACAGCTCAGGAAATTTTCTTCAAATATTTTCTAGCAGAATTTGCAGCTTTTTACCTAATCTTTGAAACACATAGTCATGCAAATAAGGCAGCATTAAATGGATCATTGCTGCCTCTGGAAAGGAAGATAAGTTAGCCTTTGGTACTTAGAAATTCATTTTCTGACAGCTGTTCTTCTTTCTCAAAAAATTTCTCTGCCACGCAGAGATTATTTGGGATTGACAAATCTGTGCTTTGGAATAAACAAAATCTTTACTCTGATAGAATGTTGGAAACGGATGTTTAAGATCCACATAACACTATCAGGTGTACTATGTAACTTGAGGGGGTCTCGGGGAAAAGGTCCTACAAATACCTACATGTGCCCGACAGTGTTTACGAATCTGTGCTATTCCAAAAGATACCAAGGGGAAGAAATCTGTCTCTTGCACACTGCAAGTCTAATGAGGAAAAGACAATTCTCCTTCTTACCCTGTGAGAGGGTGGAGATAAAGAGCAGAACGAGGAGACAAGATGGTGAGGTTGGTTGTAGATGATAAAGTGGTCTCAAGAAATTCACACAGAACAATGCTAAGGCCTAATGAATGCACAAGGTGGTTTGATTTCTTAAAAAAATACATATGCCTTTGGGATAACTAACTGTTCTGTAATGCATGTAGCATATCAAGACTGCCAGCATCCACACAACTATTATCAATCCACAAACATGTTACATGCTGTATCAATTGACTGGAGATAAGGAAAAAAGCTACACAGGATCCAAATTCCTCAGTGCCACTTTGTTAACCACCAGTGGTCAGTCTGTTGCTCTAATTACAGCCTGTGCTTCATCTGCAGCTCTAAAGGGTGGGTACCCTCAGTGACCTTTACTGTCTCTTAATTCAGGCCAGGATGCTGCACTGGTGGGACAGTGGACTAAAGTGAACACTATGGAATATAAACATTTTAAGGCTTGACTGAGCTTTAGTATTTTATTAAATATATGCTCAGAAGCGGAAATTATCAAAAGCGGCTGTCACTAATTGCAGTGGCTGCTGTCACCAGTAAGTGCTAGAGCTGGATTATATTATTCTTGTTTTCCAGGACATGTTCTTCAGTAAAATCATCCCAAACCAAACACATAATATACATGCAATTTTACACATGTAAAGACATAGACAGGCATTTGAAAACGACTATCCAAAAACTGCCACAAAACTTTTTCAGATGTGATGCAACATAACAGACCCATACAGGGTACAGGTATCCTTGAACTTAGGATCTGCTAAACTGACATTAAATTTAATTGCAAAGAGGAATCTTTGTTAAGGTTTACTGTTACATACATGCAAACATTCACTTCTTCAAGTCCAGTTTTCAGATATGCCAGTTCATATTTTCTGTTTGTAACATCTGACACCAGCCAAGCTCTGCACATTTCTTTTACCTGGAGTAATGGATAGCTTGATGTCCTGCAATATTAAAATAGAAATCAGTTGTGTGTTTCATCTCATCAGTATGTCCAGAGACTTCAATCCAGTGTGCTATTGGGAGGCAGTAAACTCCGTCTACTATGTCGCTCTGGTTGTAAACACAACTTCGATCATGATGGGGCCCACTA
Organism: Anthoscopus minutus; assembly: GCA_013399455.1. Lineage (NCBI taxonomy): Eukaryota > Metazoa > Chordata > Aves > Passeriformes > Paridae > Anthoscopus > Anthoscopus minutus. The sequence goes on from VWYI01042083.1 coordinate 26,041, forward strand.
CCTAGAACAGAAGAAAGGACAGTTGCAGGCTGTTTATCTGGATCATCTTCAAAAAAACTGCAGGGAGATTTGAACCAAGCATTCAAGGCCAGGAGTGGTGCTTCATGCTTCTTCAAAATGCATTATCAACATCTGAAATAGTGGCAACAGAAGCACTGCCACAAAGCAAATGTTCAGCATTAAAATAAAATTTTGTAGATTATTTTTAAAAATGTATTTTAATTTAATTATTTATTTTAAAACCCCCAAGATATTAAAAATTCTGAAATCACTTTAAATTTATGGAATAATTAATGCCATTTAAGTTCTTCATTTGATGTCTCACAGTATGGGACCTCAGCATTCAATATTCTTGTTCAGGGACCTCTCTCTAGGGTATCAATTTTGCTGTGTCTCAGACGTGCCATGGCAGCCTGACCTTGGTTCAGGCTGACTTCTAAGGAAGTTGTCAAGATATGGGAAAGACCACAGAGAAAGTTCAAAGGACGGCCATGCATCCTCAGGAATGCAAAAGCGCAAAAAAAAGGTAGGACTCATGACATAGGATTTGCTACTAGCTTAAGGATTCAAGAGGAAAAACATCAATGTGTGCATCAAAGCCCAAAGAAGATGGTAGACAGCAACCTAGAAACAAGGCAGATTTGTTTATAAGGGGCAAAGAAGGGTGGCCCTCTTCCACCTCATTCACAGCTGCCTGGCCAGCAAGGACTCTTCAGATTCCTGTTGTAGACCAGACACATACAGATATCTAGCCAAGGAGTTCATTAAATCTGTCTTGTGACCCATAGAGAGTCACAACTGCAATGGTGAATGACCACAATTACTTTAAATGGCCTAGTTTAAAGTAAGATTATTTTTCTTATGATTTTCCACTAGTATTCATTATCCCTTCTTCTCCTCTTACATATTATGAGCTTTAGATAGAAAACCGGTTTTTAATATCATGCCAGAGTAAGCAACTTGAATTGAAATGATGAAATGCCATCAATCAAAAGGTTATCTAGCCTCCAAAAATACAGTACATGCACATTCTCCCCCCACCACCATTTGTACATACCTATTGTCATACTAATTGCCATGTAGGAATAATTACTGTGCAGATCAGAAGGGACCTAGTCTATGGCTTGCTTAAGCCTGTTGCACTGACACACTACTAATGATGTTAAAATATTTCTGAGAAAAATTATGCCCAAAGGAATATCTTCAATTTCACATTCCACGTAAATGCATGACCAGTTTTCAAGTACCACAGTTAGGGAAATTTGTAAAGCAAGAGCATTTTGGGAGATGTATTAATGCAATGATTAGAGAGTCAGGATAACATTTAAGATGAAAGCTCAAACCATCTCCTTATTTTCAGCGAACATGCAGGCCTTTTTACCATAATTGTGAAATACTATTATTTACTATTATTATTTATATTTACAAAATGAAAAATGAAATATGAGGCAGAAAACTGTTTTCTCTTTCACACTGCTGAGCAATCACGCATCACATAGTTTTTTATTATTTTGATTATAAATAAAGTAAGCAAGATCAGTACAGTTTCAGAAGCTACAAATCTTACCACTATATTTTTATCTCACATTTCTGATGGTTTACATATTCCTACCACTTTTTAACAATATGAGAACACAACAGCATACATCAACAAATACAACTGTGTAACAAAATTTATGGATGTTTATGACATTTAATTAATGACTTCATGCATTCAGCAAAATACAGCCACAAACAACACATCTTGCCTTCCCCATTCTACTCCCCAACAACTATTTGTAGAGATCCACCTCACCATGACCATGTCCTGCCATCATGAGGCTGTGTCTGCTCCTGACACAGGCCCATGTCCTGTCCAATCCTCAGCCTGTCCCCAGGGAGATGCCTGATGCTCGGGGCTGGGGCTGCCTTCATGCCCCTGGCTGCCTGCTCCTGACTGCCAGTCTCATGGGGTGTCCCTGCAGTCCCCAGGGAGTTGCCAGCCCTCACTGCACCTTGGCAGTTTTGAACCATGTTCTCAGGATCTCTTTCTTGCTACTCCCAGCCCTGTGTTTCCTTGTACGCAGGTGCCCACCATGTGCTTCCCACTGCTCCATTTCCAATTGCTGCTGCATGAGGTGCGTGCACCTCTGCCACTTGCCAGTTTTACAGTTCATCACCCTTCTCCTTCTCCAGCTTTAATTCTTGTCCCTTTTTTGCCTTCCTTCCTTTCCTTCCCTTCCTTCCTTTCCTTCCCTTCCTTCCTTTCCTTCCCTTCCTTCCTTCCTTTCCTTCCTTCCTTTCCTTTCCTTCCTTTCCTTCCTTTCCTTCCTTTCTTTCCTTTCTTTCCTTCCTTTCCTTCCTTTCCTTTCCTTCCTTTCCTTCCTTTCCTTCCTTCCTTCCTTCCTTCCTTCCTTCTCTCTGCCTTCTTAAGTGCTGCAACCTCCTTGCCTTGTAACCTCACTACCTTAATCATCATTAATTCCCTTAAATAGCCTACAACCACATGTGGAAACGGGGCTAAGAGTAAGTTGCCATGACATGTTTGTTTTACTTGTTCCCTCAAACAGGTTTGGTCAAATCTCATTCTGAAACACTTTCTTCTGTAATCAGTATTTATTGCTCTTGATTCTTCTGCACCACTCAGAGTCAGCCTACCTGCTGTGGCCAACCTGAATCTCAAAAAGGTATGGTTCTGGTTTGCCTTCAATGATCAGGTAAACAGTAGCAGCTTGCATTTGTATCATATTTCATGAGAATTTCTTAGCTCTTTACTACTCCTTATGTTATATACTGATCTAGGAATGAAACAAGACATCTGTGCAACAGAATGTACCTCAACATATTTTCAACATATACATATATATTCTCATGTGATATAGCTTCATACAGGAAAGAGAGTGAGCTACCATCTTCAATAAATACTAATTTGGGGAACAGTATGATCAGAGTGGACTGTGTTCAGAAAAGCTGAATTCACTATACTTCTTAAGGGAATTATGAAAATCTGAAATTACCAAAAAAGATCAGGTTTCACAGCCCAGATAATATCCACATGATTACACAAGTGATTCTCACCACAGTTTGCTTCACAATATGCATTTAACAAGTTAAATCTCAAAATGAGAAAAACATTTTATATCAGTCTGTATCATGCTTCTGCTAGCACAGTTTGTCAAAGGAAATCCACCATATTCTGGATGTCAAAAGACAACAATGCAATTTTTATAGTATTTCAACTTTTCTGTTCCTACAGACAATAGTAAAGCCAAGAACATAAAATGTTCCATTCGCCTCCTCATCTTTGAAAAAAAGGAAAACAAACACAAATGTCCTTCGAGAAAGGGCTCACACAACAACAAATACATGGTTTTACAGCTAAACACATTTTTATACCACTGTTTTTCTTCATCTTATTTTTATTCATATTCCAAGTGGCAAAACATAGATTTAATTATTTGTTGTTGGGAAGCAAATACACAATCATCTGAAAACATGTAGAATTCAACCATAAAAAGGGACAAGCTAAATATTTGAAGAGTACTGATCTTCCTGTTAATTGATCATGTTGGCTTTCCTAATTAAAGAAAAGCATTTTGGAAGTTTATTAGAATATACAGGTCCTAGTTTAACTTCTAGGTAGTTTTTTTTTCCTTTAGTAGGGTCCACATTTTTTTATTTAAAACCCATCTTTGTGATTCTTCACAGCAAAAATTCTTATCCAAAAGAGAAAGATTAAAATATGTTTCTAGGCATTAAATAATAAAGTTTTTCTTCACTTTTGCACTTGCTCTATACTGCAGAAGGTTTTGCACAGAATCCATTGATGCAGGAGCATAAGTGGCTGTACAAATAACTAAACAAAAGAATAAAACCAAAGGTCTCCCTGTAACTGATAAAAGGGACTGGTAAAAGGAGAAGACCAAAATGAAGCAAAGTAAAACTTTGGTTTTGATCCTCCTAGAGCAGGGAAGTTGGACCAGATGACCCACTGTGGTCCATTGCAACCTGATTAATTCTGTGATTCTGTGAAAACGAGATGAAGATATAGGAAGTAACACAAGATGTGCAAAGATCTAGGACTGGAAGAAGGTAAGCAGAGATTAAAAGAGGATGTTCTGAAATTCAGTCTAATGAGGCACAACCACAAAAAGAAAAACCTGCAGTTACTATTTTATTACAGCTGTACTGCAAGGGTGAAAGAAGTATAATCCAACAGTCTGCCAACAGACTCGACACTGAAGACAACTGCACACAGATTTCACAAAAGAGTCAGACTGGAGAAATTACCAGCTTGATCTTAAAAGATAATAAACAAAACATGGGTCAATTAAATTTCTTATCACCATTAAGAGAGGTGAACAAAAAACACATGAATAAGTGAAAAAAATAAGATTGTCTCTCCCACTGTCTCTGCAGACCTCTTTGCTCAGCCACTGCTCTCCCAATTACCAGCTTGTTGCACACCTGGCTCAAAGTTTGAATTTTTTCTGTTTTGTGTTGTGTAAGGTAAGGTATGCAGGAACTCCAGCACTGGAGTATCTCATCCCCGCCTTAGCTTGACCCTAAAACAAAGACATGCAACTTCCAAACCTCCAAATCCCAGTAACGTGAGGGTGTTTCTCAGTTCACTGCAACCTCTTTAAAAACCACAGGGCTACTTAGATAAGCTTAGAGAAACACATTAACTGACTAAGCCAAACCACAAGCAGCCAGGCAATTTTCGGATCCCCTACTCACAAATCAATCAGAGCACAGACTAACTCCTATAATCTTTGTCATAAATTTTGCATGAACCAGCACCCTTTAAGTGTCAATTCAAAATTTTAACTATGTCTAAATATTTTAAGTAATTTCATTTGCTGTATCAAATGAGTTTCTTTAACAAGGTAAATGAGTATCTTAAGTTCATGCTTAGAAATTCCTCTGGAAGAGTTTAATATCATAAGCACTCTGGGGGCAGATAAACAGGGAGCAGTCAAGGAAAAAAAAGACTATTTTTAAAAATATAGTGGAACAGGAAGTAAAGAAAACATACCAAAATAATATCTCCAAAATAAAGCATTTGAAAGAATAAGCTTTTGTTAGCTTCCTTATCTTTTATACCAAAATTACAACAAAGTCTCAAGTCCTATTTTGGATACAATTCTGTTATCTGAATGAGCTATTGCACAGTCTTGTTATCACACATCACTCTAACTGAACTTCTTTCAGTACACTCGCAATATTCAAACCTACTTGCCCTTCACATCATATTCTGTCACAGAAGTCTCCCTGCTGCCTGTAAACAAAATTCAGTCTCTGATGTTTTGAAATAGGATCTATCTCAATCTTGCTAAGACTGGGTTGCTATTGATTATTAAAAAAACAGAGGTAGAGGAGGCTGAATTCCCCTTATTGGAACTGAGTGAGGTCAAGTTTTTCAGAGTTTGAGTCTACCACAGGCTCTGGAGTCCCACCTTCCTTGTCTCAGAAGGCCCTCAGTAGCAGCCCTTTGCTTTTACAGCTCTGACAAACAGCTCCAATTCTGCATGCCATGTATGAAGCCTTACTCATGTGCCTGAGAAAAGCATACTTTGATTTTTAACGCTATTTTTCTCTGCTGTCAGTAAATCATCTTCCCCTTATATTCTGTAAGTGGTAGATGAATTTACTGTATTATTAAAATACCTAGTATTAATGTAAGACAAAATTGCTAGTTTGCCACACCTGGTTCAGTAACTCCATCTTAACTGGTTTGATCTTCAGAAATGTTTCCTTGCATTTGCAAGCCAAGAAGAGATACCCAGAAAGAAGAGAACCATTTGCATTATATACCACGTATTTATATTCCACCAGACTTAAAGCAGTTAAGTTTCAACTTCCCTTTTGGTAGAGCTGCTACAAAGAACCATGGAAACAAATTTTAATTCTATTAAACTCCAGGCTGAATTTGAGACTTTTTAGTCTATTTATATACCTATCTTAAGAAAATTCTTTGATGGAATTATATTTCAAAATTATGCCAGAATAAAAAAAAAAATGTTTACAAGAAAGCCATTCTCAACACTTAATGCTTTTAATCACCAAGGTGGTTTTTTTCCTTTTTTTTTTTTTTTTGATCAGATATAAGAATTTTCAAAGGCAACTTTCAAAAATATGTTTTATTTCTCTCTCTAGGTCTGCTCAGTTCCAGGTGTTTTTCAGAGACAATTTCTACCATACTAAGAGATTTTAACCAAATGCCTGGTTTAATGATGGAAATTAAGTCAGAGAAAAGCAACTAGAAGAAATTTTCCTCATGTAAAAGATAGTTTCTTTTCTGACAGATGGTATAAATAAGACTAAAGGAAATACAGATGAGAGAATACTGGCTGATAGCAACAAAATGTATAATCTAATGAAGCCTTCCCATTTGCTTTGACACTCTCTACTGTACTGTCTACTACTGATGGCTACTTTCTATCATACCTGAAGAATAGGCTGGAAATGAGCTACATCGAAATAGCAACCACAGCAATACCTTAACCAAAGTATCATCCCAGTTACTTACCACTTGTGTTTCTTGCCATTAGAAAATAAGTGGTTGAGCCCTACTGCACACTACCACCATTTGGAAGTGAGAGACAGGAAAAATGATAAATACAGGATTTGCATAAACAACGCATTTATTGTAAATTTGCCACTATAACCACAAAGGCTGTAATTAGACACTCACAGAAATCAGAACTGGCCTCTGATTATCTCTGTGGGTAGGAAAAGATACATGCCTGCCAAACCCAGAGAAATGCAAGTTATATATATTTATTTTTATTATTGTAATTTTGAAGTTTCACACAGGCCACTCCACATTGTTTTACTGATGTCTGGTTGTCTGCTCAGTATAAGCTGGTTAATGCTGATAAGCAAATGGAAAGTAATGAGAATCTTGCTGCCATGTAATTGCACCAAAATTCATGCTATGTATATGTCTTGAGGGGGTTGAAGAACAGAACACCAGGAACTATCGCACTTTGAAACCCAAATTTCTTTCCATTCCTTAAAGAAGTATTGGGCTGAAGAATTCAAAGTTATCTAAGTTCTGTCACATCTGAAAAGTGTTTAGGTATCTAGCACTGTGCAGAAAGCAATAGCTTTGCAGGAACAAAATGCCTATGATGTACAATTATTAAACTGTCACATAACTTGTGCTTCTTCTAGTCACCACCTACTTCATTACAAGACTGGGATTGGGAAAATAAGTAAAATTCTGGATTATTTTCAAAAGCAGAACAGATTACACTAAATAATAATGAAACATGCGAGACACTAGGCAGCCACTGGCTATACACAGGGAATATGGCACCACCCAGTGGGGACAGCACTACGTGAAATATTTGCATTAAAAGAGCCATGAAGAAATGTAACTCTTCGGGGTTCACCGGGTTTGTTTGGTTCTGTTTGGTTTGATTTTGGTTTTTTTTTAGATAACAGAACTGCTACCTGTTTTAGGGATCTGTAGATTAGCCTTGTAGGAAAAAATGGATCTCAGTTACAGAAATTAATATTGTATCCAAATGTACTTCTTAGAACAAGAACTTAGAACTCCTTAGCTTCAAAAGAATTTTTACTTTCCATATCCTGCTAAGGCTTAGCCCTGAGTATTTTTTTTCTGTTAGAATCTCTCCACTGCAAATGGCAACTAGACCTTGCCTTCTCATACAGCCTTGAAAGAATCTCCTCCTTTAAATCAAGAAATTATATGTGTTTTGTTCAAAGAGCTGAGGCCAAAAGATTGCTTTAAGTTTCAACACTTTAAAAATGAAATTTTAAGGTGCTTAATTATCACTGATGTTTTCAACCAATCAAGTGCTCAACCCTTGAAACCTATGATCAGAATTTACTTCTGATTGTATTACAATGATGTGAATACCTTTATTACTCCATAAAAGTACCAATCTTTTGGTTTATACAAACAGGCTCAGAGGAACATGAACTGGAAATGTTGGAAGGCCAACATACCACAGGCTGAATAACGTAATTGTTTCTAAATTGCACTGTATTGTATTGTTTCATCTTGCAAACAATCCATCTCCTTTCCTCTCCTCCTCCCTCCCCAAAACTAGAGATGGGGTTTATTTGGAAGGATTAAGTCTCTGCGCACCTGAACAAATTACTGGAGTATCAGCTGACCCTGCTTTTGAGCTTTCGCTGCATTTGTCAAGCTTCAAGCAAGCTCCACCTACACCAAATTAAGAGCTACACGAAAATCACAGAATAACAAAATGATTTGAGTTGGAAGAGGCCCTAAAGATTATCCAGTTCCAAGCCCCCCACCTCTACCCTAGGCAGGGACACGTTTCAGTAGACCAGGCTACACAGGGCCCAGCCAACCTGGTCTTCAACACTTCAAGGAAGTGGCATCCACAATTTCTACGGGCAACAATCCATCAACATTTCACAGTAGAAGCTTATGTATGTACTACAAGCTTATGTAGGTTATTACATAATTTCCTTTTCTCCTTCTCAAAAATATAAAGTGTCAGCAGATTGTATTCCATCATCTCAAAATACAGTTTGGGGCATAGCTCTAGTAAATTCTCTGTCCTTTTATGCAGTATGTTTCTTGATTAGTTCCTATAGTTTATTTAGATGAAAGTAAGGGGATAAAGGCACACATGAATGTTCCATCATAAACTCACAAAAACAAATTCAAGCATAAGTTTCATCTTCTATTTATTTCGTTTTGACAGCAGGCACAAAATACTTCTGGTTTCCAAGCTGAGAGATGTTAAGTCCAGTTTTGAAGAATCAACGTCAAAAACAAAGTACACAGACAGACAGCTAGGGGGAAAAACGGTACATTACACGAATTTAATTCTTTTTCTAGACCAATTCCCAGATTCTAAAGCTCAGCATAATCAATTTGTTTCCACAGATACACAGCACATCACACACCTTCCTGGACAGCAGGCTTCAGCTTTCACAGTAGGTAAGCAAGTACCAACCCTGAAGAAAACCCACACAGCTCATGTGATCTGAGCCAGAAATGCTCAATGGCTTTAATTACAGGTCCTGAGTGCAGACCAGCAACATCTCTCTGGGACAGCAGGGGCAAGCTGATCCTTCAGGAGCACAGAGGAGATCAACTCCCACCTCCTCCTCCTAGGGAGGGGAACTTGTTCCCTTCACACACACACAATAACCCAGCGAATCTCGCACTGGCCAAGCCTTGCCTGAAAGCTTCCTACCAAAAGCCACGGAACACTGGTCTGTGACTTTGCTCTTCTAGCTCACATAAAAAACTACTCCCACTTTTATCTTTCAGTCTCCCCACTGCATTGCAATAGCTGCAATTTGTACTCAAAATACATGATGTGGTAGGTATTGTACTATCATAAAAACAATATGCACTGCCAGTGGAATTCTCACATATATACATGTCTTAATAAAAAAACTGATGTAATTTTCTTAAATACAGCACATGATTTCAACAACAAATATATGTACACATCTGATATCTGTAACTGGACTAGAATTTCTCTGGTTACAGACGAATGCCTCAACTCATAAACTTAGAGCAAGTATCATTCTGTACTTTCCTCTATCCCCCATAAATATGTCTTCAAAACTGCTGATGTTCTGCAAGTGCTAAGTTTCTCAAAGATCATTGTAATTCTAAACAGGCAGGATACTAAAGAGACAATGCACAACAATTGTTTAGCACAAAAAAACCCTGTTTTTCCTTTTAAGAAGGGAGTTGTCTTTTCAAGTTGTTATTTTTATAAGAACAAGCAGATGACAGCCAAAACTTTGACTGATCAAAAGTTAATAAAAAAAGCAAAAACCAAAAAACATTAAAAGAAAATAGATTAAAAAGAATTGCAAGATTCCTGTTATTGGATAGGAAAACTTCCTATGCTGCCTTCATGTAATACATGAAGATCAATAAATTTCAAGGTTTAAGCAAACTTGTGCTTTCCTGTAAATATCAATTGAAGAAAAGTTTTTGATATGAATGACTAATTTAAAAGCTCTTCTGCATTTGGATGATATGCCCAGTTGCTTTCTATCATTCAGCTCAAACTCCTGAGGATGCACAATGACAAGAATAAAACGCCACACAGGTTAATCCTAAAACTGCAAATCTGCCAAAACACAGTATATTTATTATTCTGACTACATTTCCTAAACGGGCTCCCTGGAACAGACAATAATTTGAGCTACCACTACTTCCAAGCCAGACAGTAATCATCAACCTTACATTGCTGATTTCCTGTAGTTATTCTCTATTATTTCTACAGAATTCTAGTTATTTCTAATTCTACTATCATTTATACATCCTGCTTAGTGCTGACTAGTATCATTGTCTTATTATGTACAACTTGGCACCTTCAAAAGAGACCCAACTCTGCTTCCTTGGACAGATGCAAAGATTTTTATTCCACAAATTCACTTTTCCTGCAATTTTGGAAAAGAAAAACATGGTTAAAACAGGAAGAATATACTATTTGTTTTAGCCATTAAACAAAACAATTATTATGGTATGATGTACATAGTTCATGAAGCAAATTTCAGTGAATGTAGCATTAACACAAAGTCTTACATTAGCATAAAGAAGAACAAAGAAATGCAACAGTTATGACAACATGCATGTTTTAGTCTACATGACAGGAAGGCTGTTCAAAGTGTGGTACGTATTCTCAAAACGGGTGAAGAGCAATTGCTCCACAATGTGTTATTTTGGTACATGGATTATTATGCTATGAGTTTAAAAAATTCTCTCACAAATTACCAAGTGATCTGTCTTCCTTTCACTAGGTCAGATCCATTCCTCAGTAACAGGAGGTATATTTAGGTTTATTTGACTCAGCAGACAATTGTCTGAGTGTTCTCTTGTATTTGAGATACTTAAATATACTTGAACAGCACATGGAAACCGACTAGAGCTATTCAACATTTGAAAACACACAGCAGGAGGAAAACACGGTGGAAGTACTACTGAAACAGCAAGTAAGGAAAATCTGTAATTGAACTTCTCCCTGTGTTTTTCTTTAAGAAATCACAATAGTAAAATGTACTAGCCTGAAAATCCCACCATGACACTTCACCTTAGCGAAAAAAAATAACAACCCACACCGCCGTGCATACTAGGAGATCCTGAATTTTTTACTTTTAGGGAAAGAAAGGAAAAAAAACCCCAAAACCTGATGACAATGGATGCCCAAAAACAAGAAGAAAAAAATGAAACCGTTTCAAATAACTTCTACCAAGGCATCCCCCTTTCTACAATCACCCAACTCCATCACACCGTTAAAAATATTTTTGTTTGCGAGAACCCACGTCTCGCTGCCATGGCAGCCGGGGTGGCTCTACCTGCCACAGCTCAGGCCAGCGCCGGGCCGGAGCATGGGCAGCTGCCGGCTCGGGCACGGCCCGGCCGAGCGGGACAGGCTCCCGGCCGCGGCAGGAGCCAGGCGGGCGGACAGCAGCCAGAACCTGCCCTCAGGAGAAGCGCTCGCAGCTCTCCTCCGGCACGGCCGGTGCTCCTTGCAGCCGAGCAGCGCCGTGCCTGCGTGGGACGGCGAGAGGTCCCCTCCGTTACCTTCCCAGAGGAAGTGGCCGCCCTCCCGCCGCAGGAACTTGTACCAGAAGGGGCTGGCGGCGTCCTCGTCCGGCAGCGCCACCTCCGCCAGCCACAGCGCTGGCTCCTGGGCGGGCACCGGGGCGCTCGGCCGCGCCCGCCTCATGGGCACGGCGCGCCGCGGGTCCCACTCGCCCAGCTCCGGCCGTGATCCGGCCACCAGCAGCTCCGCGCCGCCCTCCGTCACCCGGGCGGGCAGCACCACACCGAAGCGGAACAGCATTTCTCTGAGAGCCGCACAGAGAAGGCAGCTTAACACGAGCCCTGCCGCTGCTGCAACACGGCCGGGAGCGCGGCCGTCGCTGGGGCACCGCCAGGGCCCGCCCTTCCGCTCTTCCGCCTGGGGCCGGACACCGCTGGGGCCCGGCTGCTGCCCGTGCCTCGGCCGCTGCCCGGCCACTGCGACTGTCCCAGACACCGCTGCTGTCCCTTGACTCGGCGGAGCCCCAGCGGTGGCTCCTTCGGTCGGGGCTGTTCCCGGTGCGGTGGTTTCGGGCGCTTGGCTGTCGCACGCGCGGAGCCAAGGGAACTTCCCGTCCGAAAGCAACGGCTGGGAGTTCAAACAACACCGACCCCCGATCGCCTCCTAAAGTGGGGATGGAAAATCCTCTCCGCAGCTAAACACTTGCTCTCCTGGTTGCCAAAGGCTGCGCGTTACATATGCTGACTTTAACAAGGATTATTGCTACATTAAAGGAAGCCGCTGCAATTACTCCCAAGAGCCCAGGCTTAATTTAGCGCAGCAAACACATCAAGAATTGCCATTCGTCCAGCTACAAACAAGAACTGGCTACAAATAACGCTTTAGTGTACATGATGTTTGTGTCTTGCCCGCTGACAGCCAGCCAGTCGTGGTGAGAAAAGAAATGCGAAATGCTGAGGGAGGTTAGAAAGCTTTTAAAAGAAATGTGGAGTTCACTGCGCGCTTTCTGTTTACAGCCAGAAGGCGAAAATTAGGCAACTCCTACGTGTAGCAATACTCAGGACTTAAAAAGACTGAGGAAGAGGATGCAATCCAACCGTTTATAGGGCGGTCTCTGCTTTGAATACATCCATTTCAGAAGCTTTTAAGGACAGAAATAAGGAGCGGTAACTTTATTTAGGTCAAGTTCTGGGAACAGGATGAAGGCCTTCCAACGAGTCAGAAAAAAATCCTGCCTCAAAGGATGGTTGTTTGTTTCCTTTATTCAGGGGTGACGACACTGAAGGATATGTGCTGCCAAATTTATTTTTAAAGAGTGTTTAGCCAGTTTTCACTGATACTCATTGAACTTGTGTGATATTCCACTTTTCCAGACCTAACCAAAGTGAATGGAATTCCCACTGTCCTCCAGTTCTGCTGGCTTCACTGAAGCACTGCTTCCTTTGTGGAGCAGTGCAGTACATTTTAATCTTGGTTTTTGATCAATCTTACAGTCAAGCTACCTGTACCCTATCTCATAATTGTCTTTCAAATATCTCTTTACCATACACCTCCATTTTAGCAGCATGGACAAGACAGAATGTGACAACTTTGGGGTTTTATCCTAAAGCTCAAGCATGACAGGAGTCCTAAAACCACCCCAGTATATCTACATAAAACCATATACTTCTGTTCATTCTGTTCAGCTAAGAAACTGCAGGATCCAATAGTACATCTGACTGACTGTTCAGTTCCTGTTCCTAGATGTTGTTTAAGCCCCAGTGTAAAGAGAGACCCGCAACATCCATCTTTGAAAAAATCTGAACTGCTTTATCCCTGTAAATATTGAGTCCTCATCTTAGACCTGTAAGCCTTGTGGAACAATAAAAAATTGTGCCGTAGACTCTGACGTGTCAGGTAGTATCTTTAAAAATAATTCAGTCCATTTCTTCTCCAGGATCTGCCTTAGTCCATTTTGTGCCACTCAATATTAGGTGTTAGATTAAGATTAAAGATGACAGAAAGTGGCCAGCTTGATTTCCTGTGGTTTCCTGAAAAGCCTTAGTGCAGATTAGGGTTAGGTTGAGAGATCAACACAGGAAGAGCTAAAAAACTGGATCTACTGATGGATCCTGCAACACTGAGATAAAAACTAGAAATGTAGATTGGCTTGGGACATCCCATGGCTGGAGATAGTGGGAATAGGAATATTGGTGAAATTTCAGGCTGAGTGGGGGCTGTTGACAGGATAAAATTTATTAGCATTAGATATGAGACTGAGGAGCTAAAGGTTTGTTTTTAAGGTCAAGAAGCAAAGGCAAATGTATGGTTTTTTTCCCCCACTTAGATTTGCATGGTCTATGATTTATCATCTTCTAAACTGGAATTTCAGCTGGAGTAAAGGAAGGGGAGGTAAGGAGGAGTTCCATTTACTATTAGTATTTGGGACTGAAGGAGTTGATGAAGTTCTTCCACAGCTGAGCCATTGCCATAACCCTAAATTTAGCTTTAACTGTCACCCTTATCCTCTTAAGGAATTAACAATAGTTTCCTTTGCCAAAATGAGCTGTTATTCTAGTACTGCCTGGTCACTGCTCTTCCCCTACAGTCCTCAACACGATTCTGAAACCTAAAAACTTTCCCTGTAATCCAGTCATCTTTTACAACCACAAATTAAACATGACTATTTCCTTTTTTTTTTTCCCCCACTATACTAAGTTCTGATTCTAACTTGGCAAGCCTTCCTCACAGTTCCCATCAAAAAGCTTTGACATGAAGGGACAAAACCCTTCAAGTTGCTTTTAACTGTCTCAAAAACTATTGTCAGTTGTTGAGTCCTGTGGGAACAAACTACCATCATAGCAGTCTGCACTGTAATATGTGCTGTGCATTTGTGCCCCTCACAGCTGTTTAGGATCTCTTAGTATACTTAACTTACAGCAGCCACTTGCTGAGAGGAAACCTTGATTGACCTCAAATCAAACAGTGAACTAGCAGCACAGTGAGGCTTATTGCCAAGTTTATTTTAAAGCCTTCAGTTTATTGCAGCTACCAGGCACTTGCTAAAGCTGTTTCTAACTGGGGAAAAAGGGAAGAATTGTATGAAAGAAGACAGCTAATTTTTACACAGCATTAGTGTTCAAGAAGGGACTTGAGCGATCACAGTTTCTGCAAGAATCAATTGCTTTGTGGATTTCATCTTAATTATACCAATACATAGTAGCCTTATGTAATTTCCAGCTAATTAGCTGGTTTATTATCCAAAATTTGTGCAGGTGGTGGGGATCTCACAAGAGGACTCACCAAGGCTGTGTACCAACTTAATGTCAACCAATCATTAGTTATGCCTTCAAGTTTCTGCCTAATGACTGTATCTGAAAGGATTCTAGGGAAAAGTCTGAATGTCCGGAAACTGGAGCTATGACTTTATTTGCAGACATGTATAACACATTTAAAGGCATTTTCATTTCCTGTGCACTAAACTTTTGCAGAGTCACAGTTCTAACCTTCTGCAGAACTCTAATTTCTTATAGTGTCCTTTCAGGGATAAAATTGTCGTGGTATTTTTGTGAACCCAAGAGTTTTAAACCATTTGATACAGTCAGAAAACTTGGGCAAAGTATTGCTGGCTGAAATTTTAGTAAAGACAGTAGTTGAGAATTTTGACAGTATAAAGCAGTGCAAAATTCAGCTTTCCAAGTGGAAAGTCACATTTTTCTTTGCAAGTTTCTTGTCTGAAAAGTGCCTACTAGGTACAGAGACAGCAGATTTATCTGATCAATGTGTACACTACTAAAATGAAAGATGAACTTAATAGTTTCACATTGGGATAGCCTGTGTCTGCACTGTATGTGTTCTTTACCGATTCCAAACTTTTACCCCATAACCCCGTTTTCAGCTTGAAACAGGAACAGCTTTATCTGTTATTGCTGTACAGTGATCTCAGATGATATTTCCAAGTAGGGAAATCTGTAGTGAAGAGAGAGAGTTTGAATAACAAAAACAAAACATAAATACAGAAAGATCTGGTTGGAGAAGGGAGGGGGTGTTCCTGATTGCAAGTTCTGGGTGATGTTTAGATTAGCAGTCCTCCTTCCTAGACTCATCTTTCTTCCCTTTTTAGGTCATTTTCTTTCTTGTAAAGATTCAGAGAAAGTGTTATTGCAATTTCCAAATGTTTCTGCTAATTATAGAAAAGAGAAGGGCAGCACATGGTACACAGTCTTGCTTGTGAAAAGGCAAACATTTATATTGTGTGATAAGCTGATTTAGATGTATTAGTGATTTGGGTAAAGTGTTCATTGCTGAAAAATTTAGACAGCCTGTATTTCTTCAAAGAGATTGAGCTAAATATAAACGAAACCCTATTCTAGTGCAAATAATTTAAGACCACTAGTTTAAGTGAAAGTTGATTGTGTTGATTAATCTAAGCAAATCAAGCTATGGACCCAGACCTTCTAATTGAATTCTGTCCCTCTCATAGTAATTCTGATAGAAGTATGAACTAATGCTCTCACTAATACTTCTAAATTGACAATACAGAACCTAAGAAGTACCTTTATAGACTGAAGACTAAAAAACTACTAAGAATTAAAGAACTTACTAACAGATAAACACTGATATCCATAATTTTTAGTTTTAAGTTGAGCTGTGTCAGAGCAGTGATAACTGCTGTAGCTGCTTATTGCTAGGAGCAATCTTTTATGCAGACTATGCTACAGAAGTTCTGTCAGACTGACCATTTTAGGAATTGCATTGGAAAATTACTCTGCAACAATAAGTAGGACGCTAGAGGAGATGGTTTTCACTTTTGCATGGTAGTTTGTGTAGCATATTTTTTAAAAAATTTGTTGTTTTTAGAAGTAACTTGGCAGCACTAATGCGCAGTAACATTACAGTAAATGTTACAGAAATAAATACAGGAATAACTGATCTGGTAGGTTTCTTTTTTTAACATCCAATAAAGCCGTCTGCATCCTCCCCAGCCTCATATGCCTTGGGAGGTGGAAAATGTCCCAACATACTTCAGCATGGGGGCCTTTCAGCCCTATCAGTCTCATCCATGTCCAGAAATCAACAAATATTGTAGACTAGTCCAGCACATGGCTCCTTTCCTGCCCAGAGTGAGCCACACAGGTTTTGGAGGGATGCTCCAGGTCATATGTGGTGCATTTTCAGTGGGATGCTGTGACCCCAGCCAACCCAAAGTTCTGGTAGCCCTAGCAGGAACACAGCTCTTCTGCCTGGCACACAGGGGTGAGAGAGGCCAAGTGCTTACTTGGAGATCAAAGTACCTGGAGCTTCATCAGTGAAAAACAGTATGTAGCAGTAGTCATTACAATACTGATGCATTGTAAGCTTCATTTTTGAAACCCGCCTCTTACCACCAATGTTTTATCAAGTTTCTAATTAAAATATCCATGTAAGGAAAAAAAAGAAAGTGTTACAGCTGTTTAGAAACAAGACAGTGTAAAAACAAATACTTGACTGTACGGAATAGCAAAACTTTATCTCATTAGTTAAGAGAATGCAATCTGACCCAAAACTTAAGTGCAATATGACAGATTAATTTTTAAGATCAATGTCCCTGCCTTTTTCCTGTGAAGACTTAAATAATCCAACTTTCAAAAGCTGATGCTCACAGATCCCAATAACTGTGCTCCAGTCTAATGCACCCTCTGTACGTCTGCAGGGTTTCAGTGTTCTTGGGATCCCCAGCAAATTACTGATTGATAGAAAGTTTCTGTATATTATATTCCTTGGGCCATTTTAAGAAAATATTAATTCCTTACTTTTCATTATGAAGACTTTTAAATTGAAATTGCTTTATGTATGACCAACATTATTTTAGGAAGTCACATACAGCATTACATATTGAGTAAAAGGCGAGGAAAGCAACCATGGGAAAGGAAGTTTGACAGGAAAACTTCCTTCTCAATATGTGCTTAAGCAGTAAGTTTCTAGCTCCAAAACTGACTGGAATTTAATAAACAGCCTAAAAAAGTGGAAGTCTTGCTGAAAAGTTCAAATAGATTTTAGGTAAGTTAGAAATAGAGCCATTTTATTGTATTATGATTAAACTGCTTTGGAACAAATGCTGTTTGGAAGAGTAAAGGGAAACTGTTACTGTTCTTTAAAAAATTTAGCAAACACAAACTGAAGGATATTATCCTTCAAGCCATGGCCCTATATCAGAAAAGGGAACAGGAATAATTATTCATTTATGTATACAATTCTCAGTGGTTATTCTATGCTCCTCATGGCACAAGAAATCAAACTTATTGGTGACTGACCCTACCAATCAATTTATTTTTCCAATTATATTGAAAAAATAAAAACAACTTAAAGTCTTTTCTTAGACTGAAACTGGATCAAAATAGAAATCCAGAAGTTATCTTTAGATCAACACATTATTTTAAGGTCTAGGAAAAGTGGCAGCAGAAATAAAAGAATTCAGAAAGCACCCTGCTCTCTACCCAACATTCCCACCACAAATAAAAAATAAGAGGTTGTATCACCAGCTAAATCTAATAAAACAGAGATTTAATGCTCAAGTGTATATAACAGCATACAGAGTAACTACTCTCTTATCTTCTTTCTATATATGAATCTTTTGCTGTATCGCTGCATCAATACAACACATTGCTGCCGCTTATCTTCCTGGTTTCACGTACTTACCAAATTTTCCACTGCACATCTCTATTTTAAAGAAACTTTATTTTGGCTGATTTGGCAAGCTTCCCTAAATTCACTTACCTGTCACACAAATCATCATTGCTAAGAAACAAACACTACTTTCGTCCAGATATAAAGAAACCCTTGGAAATAAGAATTGCAGTCTAGAATGAGAGTGTAAATATCTTGCAACTTAGCAACCTTCCACAGGCCATGGCAACAGCTTGCAGCCAAGAACCAGGAGATGTGTATGACATACTTTGCAGACTAGATCATAGACAGGGGACTCCTGCTACTTAATTTGGTGTGTGTATGTTGCTGTGTACCATAGTAACCTGTTTCCACTTAAGCTCAAGTTCTCACACAGATGCCTCCCCATTAGCACAGCCGTTCCTCAAGGTAATGCCACAGAAACCACAGCTGAGCTGTACCTAGCCCATAAGTCAGCAGCTGATCACTTGGTTTTTCTTCACCTGTTTGAAACAATAATAGATTTTGAAGACAGACCCAAAACCAGATCACTCATATTAATCAACAGCATTACAACAGCATTTGAAGTACAGTACAGAACCTCAGTCTCCGTGTAGAGTTACACTTGAATTACACATACATTGTCTTGAACAGCTAAAGAACACTTCCATTTTCAAATGACATTATCTTTCTCAGATATCTTTCTCTCTTTTTATATATATCAACTAATCTGCACTCTTCCATAAGCACAAATTCTCAGTCTAAGATTATTAAGGCTTAGTGCTATATAAAATATTGTCACCAAATACCTTTCCTATTCTGAGATAAATCTAAATAAAAAAGTTAACAGCTCCATATTTAATAATAGGCATTAATTTGGCCAAAATTGCATATTTCTCAAGTACTGCACTCATGACCTCAAATTCCAGGTTAGTGGACTTATTTTCTTAAATTACCAGAATTCGTTTTTGCTTGATAGCAAATTAGTTGTCTGTGAAACTTGTAGAATAAATCCTGATCTGATCTCTCACTTTTTAGGTTCCTGCCCATAAACCAACGAAATGTGAGTTTTAAAAAATACATTTATATAGGGATTGTTGGAGCTAGTTCCATGCAAATTTCAAGCACTTTTGAGTTCCTGTCAGTCAACTAATAATTATTTGTAGCATATAGTAGAATATCATGTTCCAAGTTCTCAAGAACTTAGTCTTATTTAAAGAACAGTTTTTTTACACTGCACACATTTATAAGTAATTTTAATTTATTACCAAATACATCTATCCCAGTGGCTAAAATATTTCTAAGGAGGAAAAGGCAAAGGAAATATAGATGTTAGACTGGCGTGATGGTCAGTCTGGATTGACAAGGGCAACAGTGAAGCACCTGATGTGCCACTAATAGATTTCCTTCGGAAACATCCACATTTTAAGTGATTTAAACTGAAAACAACAATTAAGTTCTGCATTTTCACTTTGACTGTAGGTATGAATATGCAAATAAAATAACTTTTTTTACCTTTATGATCAATGATATTGTTAGTGTTCACTACCCTGAATTGCATTAAATGACACATAAACTATCCTTCAGCATTTTGCAAAGACTGTGGTGTGATAACTCAATCTGTTGCTTCCATCGTCAGTAATTCTGAGAGTATCACTTTTGGCTTGGTGATTTTGACTGGTGTTATTGCACAATTCCTCCTCACCAGAACACGAGTGTATTATGCAAGGTACTGACTGTGGGTTACAGCTATAACAGAGCACTTGTCTTACCTCTGCTTTCTAAACTACCTCGCTTTCAGCTGTACACACATTGTTTTCAAACTTCATAAATTCTATCAATATAAAATAATAAGCTAAACTAATTGACAGGGTTTCCTTCAACGCTATATCTAAAGAGTGATTACACACACAAAAGAAAATTTAATATGTGCATGTTGAGCTCCATTCTCCTTTAGTCACTGCAGATACTTGTCTCTGTCAGCCATCCTCCTGTAGGTTGGAAGTAAACAGTCTGGCAAGTTATCAGCATCAATAAAAAATAAAAAAAAATCAAGCCTGCTGTCACATGTGACCAGTGGAACAATCCATATGTGCATGCTCAAAGCCAAGTACTGTGGGAGAGGTGGCAATCACAGACCTATCCACATCTGTACAAAACGACCATCTGCAGCACAGCAACATCAGTGTTTTCAGAAAGAAAAACCTCAGAAGGTAGGTTTTTCTTTCTCCGTATTTAAAAAGCATGAAATAAAAAGTACTGTCAGTGCCTTCATTTGCTACTAGAAAGAGTCAAAGTGATTCTAGCAAAACATTCGTTTTTGGAAGTTGAAAACTAAGACTTTATGAGAGGTAACAGATAAATCCATAGCTTCCTTTGACTTTATTACCACCTAAGGGTTTACATGCCCCTGGAAACATGTATTTCATTTTCTGTGCTTTCAGACCATCTTTTTTAAGCCATGAGTATTTAACATAGGCACAAGTTTTAACTTAAGATTTCATGAAAATAAAATTGCTGTTTATAAAGCTATGCAAAATGGTCTTTTACATATATAATTTACACTAGTATGACTACAGATTAAAAGTCTCAGTGGGAACAGCCAGTGGGATATTATTTTTTGAACAATGCCAAGAAAATTAGAAATTAAGGAAAAAGGAAATATTAAAAATAAGCTTTTCTCTGTCTGAACTACACAAACACCAAGAGAGAGTGATCCTTTTTCTACTGCTCCCCTCAGCTGTGTTTTTTGCAAAACTCTGCATATTTCATTAAAACTCACAATCAGTTCAAAATGTAAAGGATACTACTAAACTTCAGCAACGGATTTGGGTACTATATACTTTTTTTTTTAATTTATTTTTTAAATTACAGTTCTCTGCCGTTCAGAAATGCTTGCAAATATAACAGGTTTTTCTTTCGGGACAGGTCATCAACTAGAGACCTCTAAAAGGGAAATCTAATTGTTTCACGACAATGAACTAGTGATGGATGAATGGCACATTATTACCTAGAAAAGCTTATTTCAGACCTGGAGAGTTGGTACTTTGGTTTAGAACTGCAACCCATGTAACCTGGATTAGAACGGCCTGAAAATTGCATGGAAGTCAAACGAACCCATTCATTTCCTCACTAACACCTCTTAATGTAAATTTAGTAAAGCGTTGTCATATGACAGAATGTGAACATGTACAACGTCTATGCCATGAATATGTATAACACATAAACTAACAAACTTCAATTTGTTCTACTGAGACCAAAAACACTCAAAAATCTGTGAAAAGTTCTTATTTACATAATAAATCCATCTGGTAGTTACTGGTAGTCTTTCCTGAGTTCTGCTAAGGTTTATGTCCTTACCACTAGAGAATGAGTGGTTTTATTTTACATTTATATTACATTTATGTATTTATTAATATTTGCTTTGCTGTAGCAGATCTTTGTTCAAACATTGCTACATGCATAAATTAAAGGAAATAGAAACCAATTCGATATATTGATCCAACTAAACATAAAATTAACTCTACAGGGATTTCAAAGAATAACTATAGTCATAGCTTTAGCATCTCATTTCTTTTAAATGTGACTACATCTATATTATCCATATAGCAATAAATAATGACTTTTTCCCCTTACGTAAGTTGCTTATGGGTAAGTTCATGAGAGCAATTACAATGTGTCTGGGGGCCACTTACCCTTACTATGGGTGAGTCCCCAGATAATGAGCCTCATGACAGTTTCAGCCTGAGCACAGCTCTAAAACTTTTACCACCATGCAAGCAGTCACTCTAATCTGGTCAAAATATGGAAGAAAAAAACACTCGTATGATCTTCATGCAACCATCAGGTACTTTGCTCAAAATCTGAAGTCGTATGGCATGCATCAGTTGGCCACTTGTTAACTTTTCCCCAAGCTCTGCTAGGCCGCCACAGCTGCAAGGGAATACACATTCACTTTGTGTGTTGTTCGCACTCAGTACCATAGTTGTTCAATTTCTGTCAACCAAGAGTGGCTTAAAGTTCAAAAAGAATATTCCAAAGGCAGGCTGTGCCCTACCTTTACAGCAGTGGTTTTTAAACCCACTTTTGCTGAAAGCATATGCATGGTCAGAGGAAAATTAAAGACCAGTTATGATTTACCTTAAATGTCAAAAGCATAAATTATTCCATATTCTCCATCTATTTTGATGATTTCTTACATACATTTTATTTCATCTCTGAATGTTCCAGCTGACCTTATTTACCACACATTTACACAGGGTAACTAATTCAAACAGGCTTCTGTGTGTTATTCTGGGCCTAGCTAATGTAGTAGAAATGTCGTAGCCACAAAACCTGCTCCTGCACAGACTCCCTTCCATGGGCAGAATCTCCTGAGAGAAGCCTGCTCCTGTTGGATCCATAGACTGCAGCTTCCCTCAAGGTAGATCCACCTACACCCCACATATGGTCCTTCGCTGGCTGCAGAGCTGCTACCTGCTCCTCTGTAGTCCTCCACAGGCTAGAGGAAGGACCTGAGTTACCATGTTCTTTTCCACAGGTTGCAGGGGAATCTCTGTTCCCACATCAGGGACCTCCTCCCCCGACCCTTTGTGTCTGCAGGGCTGTTTCTCTCACATTTTTGTCACTCTTCTCTCACAGCTGCTACATAGTGTTTTTCATACTCTCTTAAATGTCCAGTCTCTTCTCAGAGAGCTTCTTCCCTCTGGATGGTAAAATTAGCAAATATGGGATCACTGAAGTTTCACTTGAAGATCAAAAGGACAATAGAAAAGTGATATTGCCAATCATACAGCTTATGTAAATGTGTTTTGTTTTGGCTTTTCGTTTTTATTAAAAATATGCACTTGCTTATCTACATGCAGGAAATTTCATTTGAACAAAATATAGAAACTGAGTTTTCTATTTACTTCCCAAGCTCTCCTAACCACCATTAAGCAACACTGTTTATACATTAAAAAATGTATCACTGAGAATTTTTCGTTGTTGGGGTAGGTTTCCTTTTGGTGTGGTGGTTTTTTCTTGGTTGATTTGGTTCTAACCTTTCATATAAAGGCTTCTATGTGTATCCAAAATGGCATCGTCTGAAAAATATGATCACAAGTTGCAACTCCATTTAACTGATGTCAAAGACGCAGGTCACTTGGACAGAGTCTGTTTTATCACAAAATATGGAAGCAATTTTTGTTGTATGCAATCCCATCTACTCAGTAGTCTTACTGCTTATACAATCTTATATATACTTATACTATCTGTATATTGAAAAGCACATGCTTTTCACAATTTTATAAGCACTGTACCTTATAAAAATCTTGCTTGTAAGTAAAGCCACCTTGCTTAGGCAACACAGTGTTCAGTCATCCCTTCCTCCTCAAATACACAGTGATGTGAAGCTCTGGACAGCTGATGCTCATAAACAGCTGTCACAGTTCATAGCACTAATATTTTACCTTAACCAAGGTTCAAATCTCTTTAAGCAGCACACTATTTCCTGTTTGCTGCAAACGCCTCCAGAATCACATGTGGAACACGACTATATAATTAAAATACAAAAGAGAACACAATCTTCATAAGATTACACAACACCTAACAATCAAATATTAACATTTCTGAACAAAGTCCAGTCTAGGTTCATGCCAGGTCGTTGACTGTTCATTTGCTAACCAGTCACATAATCAGATTAGTTTTGTCCTGCAGCCTATCCCTGTGCTATGAATACTAATGCAACCCAACTTTCATTTTTCTAGCAGAATTGCCTCCATTTAAATTGCAACAAAGTCAAATGTAGCTCTGCTGTTACATACTTGAGAACATGAATAAGAGGGAAAAGAAGGCAAATTTTAAATGAAAAGCATATATCAATCATTTTCTTCTGTTCCTTTCTTTAACATCTTGTGAAATTCTCGATTCAATACAACATTATGATACTATGAAACTGAAACAATTTTGTGAGGTCATTTCATCATTTCCTACTACTGTTTTCCTGCAGCTCATTCATTTTATGATTTAGATAAATATATAAATGTCAGCCCAGCTTAGGACAAAACTAAGAATCAGAAATATCCTCAAGGCAGAAATCACATTTTTCTGATTCATTGTACAAATCTAGCCTTAATGAAATTCTAGCTTTCCTATATTTTGCAGTGTAACTCTGTATACTATTTTTTCTACCTGAGGCTGCAAGGAGGCTGCATATCTACAGCTGCATGTGCCACAGAATTTAGTCTGTCAAAACAGCAGAGGTGTGGACTTTTGGACATCATACTTAATCCAATGATGATTAATAATGATTTCTTTACCACCAGGTGACTAGCAAGCTATACTGAATGCTATCAGTCTTGCTCCTTACATTCGCTAACACATTTTTTGTCTCTTTTTCTGGAAAATATCAACAAAAACCAAGCAGATGGATGGTCTCTGAAAGACCTTATCTTTCTATTGTTCTTACCAAATACTGCCTCTGATACCACCAGCATGTAGAATCTACATCAAATACACACCTTCCATTCAGCAGAGAAGACTGTGTTCAGCCTAATATTTGACTCAGGAATGCAAGCAGTGCTTGGAGACAGTTTACAATTAAAGCACATTAAAGCACGAGTAGCAGCAGGATAACTCCTGCTATTATGAAAAAACTGATAAATTGCCACTGAAACACATCTGCAGCATGTACAAGTCAAATTCCCAGCATTCTCACAGTTCCTCAGAACAGTCTGTATATGCTGGGACTCAATGCCTGAGTTAATTCTATCTCTTCATTAAATTTCCCTCTCCAGTTTAGATTATTGCTTGAATATTCACCACATGCCAAAAAGTCACAGTATGAGACTCCCATTCTTCAAACTCTGCTTTACATGCCAGCCACAGCATTTTATAAATCCTATCTGAATACTACTTTTTTTCCTCAGTGCTGTAATAACTGCTAGGTTCTGCTCATCTGAAGATGATCAAAGCTGCCTGAACAGACATTCTGACTAAAGGAATTTAAATCTGATATTACAGCAGGCATTGAGCTGTCCACTGAACTTAGATCTCAATTTAGAAAATTACATGCAGCGCAGAGGAAGTTTCAGCACTAGCAATCTCAGAAAAGACAATCTAAAACATACAGGTAAAATCCCCTACAGTATTTTAAGCATCAAGAAAGTTAAAGAAAAGTATTTCCTGACACAGCAGAATATCTAATGCAGTTATGGAGAAAGAAAACCAAAATGTGGTCTGTCTAAAAAGTGAAATATTCACAAGTTTTTAGGATTGAAGTTAGTGTAGTATGGGTACCATTTTTATTTGTAAAGACTATTAGTATGCCATTATTAGCAAATGTCAGGGCAAAACGTCAGTTTCTGAGCAGTCTTCTATGTCAATGTTTTATATTTTGCCATTCCATAAGCAGTCTGAAATACAATCATTATCTAAACACCCTGAATCTTTGCTTCTGTACTATTCTAACCAGCAATTTTCTACAGAAAGCTTTACTCATGAAAGACATACTGAAAATGTTCTTTGCAAACCAGCAGCATATTGATCAGACAATCTTTCCAATTTATTATTCAGAAAAATCAATTAGAACAAACCTACAAGCTACAATATGTGTCTTCAATGTTATGTACTCAAATCTTTAATTGTGAAAGGGAATCTATGCTGCATAATAGACCAAAGCAGTAGAAATGGGTAGATAATCTGAAAATGAATGACCAATCTTCATCCTGAAATGTGTATAAATATTAATCACTTCCAAATTATGCCATGTTTGAATGTTTGTAAATAGTTTCCCATATGTAACTTTATTTTTGGAGTACTAAATGGAATCCAATAGGCAGACACTGAGCACCATGCCTGAACACCTGAAGGCCAGGGATAAGCTTTAAAGAAAATACAATCACACTAAAAGAGAAACTCTGAAAGTTTTATTAGGATTTCAACAGACATTGAAAATAAAAATATATTGCATAATGATTGAAAACATAGTATCTTAAACAAAGTAGCAATGTGGTATCAAGTAAAAGAAAGACTGGAACAGCTGTCTATATACGCTGTAAGGAACATGTACCAGGAAAGGGATATGACATTTTTAAAATTCAAGGGCAAATGTGAACGGGTCACATTTTGATAGACTGACTATACACCACAGATGTTTTACAAACTGCATAGCAGTGTAAAAAAATTATCCTAAGTACACTGTATTCCTGCATTTGGAGCAGTTTACAAGGCAGAGATGTTGTTTACAACACTGATATTTTAATAGCTCTGGATTCTCATAAAAAATAAACTAATTTAACAAAAAAGCCTGTATCTACATTTGAAAATAAAAGTGCATGTATTGAGAAATAGTGTTATTTCTTAAGAAGAGTACTTTAAAAGTTCATTTTAATAGATCAACAACTGATGATACCTTAGATGCAGTTCTGCACTGTGCTACAAGAGAGGTTTTAACATCAGCTCCTCTAACTGAACATCCTCTTTCCCATAAGCACCAAGACATGTGCCTGCCTACTGTACTTATCAGGGTTCTGTGGAGTTAGAAAGAATGCAGAGTACCAAAACCACCACACTGTTCGCTAAAAGACACCAGTAACCCAAGACAGATGTTTTAAAGTAGATTTATCCATAAATGGGAGCATTATCTCCTCAACTTTCAGGATCCTCCCAGTCACACAACTACTAAACACTGGAGAGCAGCAGCAAGGAGCCATTAGAGCTAAAAGACAAGAACTGATGAAAGTCTGTCTCCTGCCTTGCACTGAAGAATTTCTGGGTAACAAGAATTTCAGTGCATTCAAAGAACCAGGCTGGGGTGTAAGATTCCTACCTAAAAGCCAATTGGTATAGTCAGATCAGTACTTGAATCTAGATTCTCCATTCCAGATAACGGAACAGCTAAGAATTTCTGCAAATGTTGCTAACTTCTGTAGAGGGTTTACTCCTTTCTTCTCTTCACACAACAAAGAAGAGAAGCTGTGAAATGAGAACATGCAGTTTGAAGATACAGGCAAAGCTTCTATTTGAGTTCTTATAATTTCAACTCATGGCACTGAAGAACTAGGTTTTTTGTTTTATTTCTGGGCACCTGTAGCACTCTGAATAGAAAAAAGGCAGTGAATGTTTTGCTGGACTGAATCCAGAATGGGAAATGCACAGATACCAAAGCTATGAAGTGCAGCCAGACTAGCCATAAACAAGTGTCCAGTACAGAAATTACAAGTAATAAATTTAGCCATCTTTGTAAACATCTCCTCCTTACTAATCTCTTTTTTTTTCCTATAATGGAAATACGCACTGTATTCACTGCTCCAAGCTCTGGTCTGTTTCTGTTTTAGCTTTGTGGCACAGTT
The DNA here is from genome assembly GCA_013399455.1 of Anthoscopus minutus. NCBI lineage: Eukaryota > Metazoa > Chordata > Aves > Passeriformes > Paridae > Anthoscopus > Anthoscopus minutus. Next base: position 53,501 of record VWYI01042083.1, read on the forward strand.
GCTAAGTGCAACAGGCTAGAGACACCGACAGTAATACAAACAAGTTGGGAAGTCAGTTCAAGTTATTAAAGTTTTGCTATACCAGGCCATTTTTCATAGCATGTATTCTCTGTTCACAAAAGCTTTGTAAGATCTTTTCAAATGGAAGACTGGAAAAAATTTGGAGTTATTGGTTTAACAAATATAGTTTAACATAATGTTTCTGATATGCCTTATGCAATTAACAAATCATGTGTTATCTTATGAAGACAATACATTTGCTATACATACCAGTAATTTAAAAGGCTCCTTAAAAGGCAGCATTTTTATAGACAAATTAACAGAAAAGGAGACAATACAACTCACAATACCACAAAACAAGTAAAGCCCTTTCATTAGCTGCACTGTAAATTCATAACTGTTCATCACATACTTTGAATTTCTGACTGCTAAAACAATTTAACCCTCAGCCAACTGTGGGACAAGGAAAAATTTTCTGAACATTTGACATTGATATCATTGTAGGTTTGACAGTAAAAACTAGTATTCCATGGTTTTAGTTCTAAAAGTTTTGCTCCCAAAAGTAAAACAGTTGTTAAGAGTTCAGAAGAAAAATAGTAATTGTTGACGTGTCAAAACAAAGTTGTACTAAAAATTCAGCTGCTGTAAATCTGAGTTCACTTAGATCATTCCTAAAAAACCTTTTTTTTAAAAAAAAAAAGCTGATCCTAGATCACCTGTCAATTAGGAAGAGCAGCAGAACACTGATTTAATGAGAAAAGATGTGCTTAAAAGCTGTGTTTCAGACATCTACTATCAAGTTTTGAATTATTCCTTATCTTTCAAATATTTGGATTATAATTTGTTTTTTAAAAAAGGACTAGAAGGTACAGGATTTGGACAGGACTTTGCTCTCACTACAGTTCAGTGTTTCCTATCCAAAAGTGGATACCATTTAGAGGCCATTTTTGAAATGTTATCAGTCAACACCTACATGGGCACCAGTGAATCAGAAAACACACCTTAGGATTTTGTTCTTAAATTATATAAGTTAGATAAAACTACCCTGTCCAGCAAGTTCCGTATTTTTCAAACGTTAAGGCAACTTTCATTACTTTCCAGCTAAACAGTATTATAAAAAATAAATGTCACTTCAAACCTTATATACACAGTGACAGAGTAGATTTAGCTAGAAAGTATCTTTAGTACATTAATAAAGTGTCTCATAATATTACCGAGGTTGTATCAGGTGCTTGAGTGTATGTGCAATTGGAGTGGCTGCAATACTTAAAGTACTGGTTTCAAAACAGAGCGCAATGAACGTCCCTCCTTGGTGAGCTCTCGTGTCACACACATACATGGCAGTGGCACAGCCTCCTCTCTTCTCTCCACAGCATTGTAGCTACACTTCTTCAAGTGGTCAGCCATGCTCACGATGTCAGCAAACTTCCACTCATTCACAGTACAAAAGGCTGTACTGAAGCGCCAAACCTAGAAAATAAGTTGCACTTAGGCTCACAGTGTTTTAAGATACCTCAACTCAAAGCAGGAAATCATATGCTTGTGCTATTAAACTTTCAGGTAATGCTGAGTAACTTGTACTAAAAATCAACATGAGAAAAAAAAAACCACTATACAGAATTTAGTGTTGTTAGTCTCAGGCTGATTTAGACTCCAAGACAACTCTAAACACTGGGAAGAAACAAAGGCAGTATTTTTTGTGTCCACAAAATAGATACAATCAGAAGTTAAATTACAAGGTATTTTAATACCAGCCACAACAGTTTGTTTCTTATCAACTTCTGCAGCTCCAAATGAGTGCTGCCAAATACTCTGCAGTTTGGGGTGGGGAGAATGATAAAAACTGTATTACAAAAAGGTCATCCAAAGGCTTTAAATTATTTCAATGTTTAAAGTATTCAGTACCAAGGCAACAGGTATGATCTCAACAGGTTTGAAATAAAAATTGCTGTAAACACTACATAAGCAAGAAAAGCAAACTTTGTAGGCAGCTTTCCCACTTCTATGGAATATTGATCTTAAAGCATATCATGAAGTAATCTTTTGACATTTTAAAGTACTGGAAAAAACAGAAGTTTATTTACTTAAATCTATCAAAAACTAGACTCTACTTCCACTTCTCCAAGTGTGGGGAAGACTGAGACAACCTAGCAATTTTCTCTTTTTCTATACAACAGTCTCTTTCTTGAAAGGTTATTATACCAAAATCCAGTAGTAACAGACATAATATTAAGAGAAAAAACAGAAAAAGGACCAATGTAATAATTCCCCTTTCACCTTCAAAATAAAAAAATATTAACTTACCTTTTCTTTTACCTGCCAAGAACTTCCTTCTGGGCACTTTCTCTTCTCCCAAAGCAGTATCACCATTCCACGTGTTTGAAGCAAGCTTCCACACACATCTCTCATTAAACGTGACACTCTTGAAAGCTGGCATAAACTAAATCCATCTAGAAAACTAGCAATGTGCTGCAGCACCTCAAAAGGCAGACTACTCAGATGGTCATTGTGTAGTCCAATTAAGCAGCTTTTTGCTGGTTCTACTAATACTGTGGATATACAAGGCTGAACTCCAAATGACCGTAAGTGGCGGTCATGAATAATTTTTGCCCCTTGTGTTGAAGGGCAAAACCTTCGTTGAGAATACGTACACCCATAATATGCCAAAGGACACCTCTGCTCCATCCAGCCATTAAGGCCAGCATGAATGTCTCCATGCACATTCTTAAAATGAGATGAAAATTCATTCCTTCTAAACAACTGTCCACAAACAAATGTAAACATTGAACGCTGTTTTGTTTGGTATCTAGCCACATATTCCAATACCAAATCCAATCCAAGGGTCTGGAATGGACTTGGATTTGAGAGCTGTGGGTTGGCATGATCACATGCAGAAGCTGAAGCTATTTCCCCCACCATTGTATTTGTGGCCAATATAGCAGATGGGAGAGAAAACGTTTGGGTCCCAAAGTCAACGTGGTACACATCGACAGCGCGACTTTCTGATATCCCCCTACCTCCAGGAGAATCTCCTAGGCAAAACAACAGAGCTGCAGTGATTAGATCAATTCCCTGAAGACCCATAGGATCTTCAGTTATCTCCAAATCTGATGTATCAACAGCTTTGTCTTCTTTTGGTGTTGACCAATAATGGTTAACAAGGAATCTGTACGATCGATGCCGTAAAAGTGAAAATGCATCTATGTTTCTCAATCTTTCTTGCTCTACTTGTCTCTCTAACATTTCTTCTTCAATAGCATTATGGGGAAGTAGAACATGATTAGCATTTCCATTAACTAAGTGATCAGCTGGTATTATTTCAGCTTGTGCTGTTACAAGGCAAGAGCTGCAAGACTGTAATGCTTCATCATCATGAGATGCAGTACATTCACCATTTGCTACACTGGACGGTTTTGAATTAGATACACCAGGATCTTCACTGTGGTCCAACACCTTTGAACATTCATTTTCTACATGAAAGCCATTACACAAAAGTGAGGAGTTACTGAGGTCTAGATTTAAGTCATGGTTTTGCACTACATCATAACAAATATCAAAGGAACCATTTTGCTCCATTTGTGAATTTTGACTCAGGCTATCAAAGTTAATTCCCCCAACCGCTCCTACATTATCTTTATCTGGATTTTCAGGCTCAGACTTTTTATCCTGAATAATGCCACTAGAAGCTTGTTCTTTATTCTTGGGGTCTTCTTTCATTTCATGTGGTGAAATGCAGAGGTTTGAACTTAACATACCAATGTCCCTTGTAGCAGTGTTCAGGATATCCAGAGCTGCAGCTAAACTCCTCGTTGTTTCTACAGTAGCTTGATAAAGTGCACCATAGGACTCTTCATCTACAGGCATCAAACCATTGGTATGCACTGTATCGGGGGCACTTGATTTGACAGAGGTTTGCTCTCTGGATTCTGGTATTTGATCACCTGCTTTTGACATCATAGTTGCTACTTTAAGTGATTCTAATAACATACGCTGGTCTTGAAGAGCTAAAGCCATATCTAGCTGCTCCACTTCATCAACATCTTTACTTAGGTTTTCATAAGATTTTCGGTCAGCATAACTGACTGGCCATCTATTCCACTCCATGGTACAACACACCACACTTGCAGGACAAACTTCTAGATGATCGGCAATTTTATTTCGAGCTACTATGAAGGGACATCCAAAGCCACTATTCAAACAAGGCACTCTTTCAAGTGGACATAACATGCGGTGTTCCTCAGCTTTACATGAGTGAAAAACTGCTCCACAAACCAAGGGGCAGCCAATCAAATCACAGGAAATGCCCGGCTCTGGTCTGGTCATACAACGACGGCTGACACAGTTCACACAGTGTAAGTGTTGCTGATGTTCCTCCATGACTGTAAATCCAATTCTGAGTAAAGAGAAAGGAGACAACAGCATAGCCTATTAATATTGCTAATATTTACTAGCTACTATTTGCAGTTTTGCATGCTTGATCAGTAGATACTTTAAGAAAACAAGTATGTAACATCTTATTTCAAAGAAATGGTGCTTAAAATTTCAACTGAAAATGATAAAGTCGATTAGTTGTTCAGAACATTTCTATCAGAGCCCAGAACGCAGTCTATGCACTTACTTACTAGGTCTTATATATGCAGCTTAAGTAAGAATATTGTAAAATCCTTCATGGTGGAATAGCCCTGTTTCTTTTCCCATTGCAAATAGATCATTCCATGAAAAACAAAGCATGGCCTTTGACTATATAGCCAACTACCTGAAATTATAAATTATACAATTGCACAGAGTACAGAAACAAAATAAATGGAACCAGATTCATCCTCATGTCCAATTCTCTAAATTAAGCAGAGGCAACCTGTTCCCCAGGCTGCCTGCTACCACCTGAGCTGATGACACCCTTTTCTTGCAGTTCTGTTTAAGGCAATCTGCAGCCTTCAGCAAGCATCTCAATTCCATGCCATGTCCCATTCTCTCCTCACTCCCTGCTTCTGACAGACTGGAGTCCTTCACAACAGCTCTTCACTCTTTTTCATCATCTACAGCCTACAGCTCCTCCCTCTATTTTCTACAGTAGTTGTTGTACAGGAGTAGCAGTAATACTACATAAATTATTAGTCCTTTTATTTCATTGGAAACATTTACATAAAACTTTAGTTGCCAACATAGTTCTATCTATATGTCCACTTCAACCCACAAAAGGTAATTTTTTAACACATCCTGTGCCCACCCTGATGACCATACCAGCAATTTGAAGTGTAAGGATACCAACAACCCTGCATAACAAGGCCAAACAGCAATAAAAAAATCAAAATATATATATACATTCATGGTGAAATCTATAACAATATATTGACAACAACAAAAAATTCAATTCTTTGCTGTGGTATGGAAAAATAAAGGAGAAACAAAGAAAAAAAAGAAGAGTGAACTTTGTGTCTTTGTATCCTACTTTGAAAAAGTGCTCCATAGCTGGAGTGCAGGCCCACATAAGTTATCGTACAAACTCCCTCTCAGAATTGATACCAGTAGGGATTAAAGTTCAGAGGTCTCATTAAATAACTTGCACAGAACCAAATCTCAAAAATACTGTTTAAAAAAAACATTGCTCAGTTCCATCTCTTCCTTACTCCTTCCCCCTCTAGCAATTTTCTTGAGAAATAAAATGCTTAAAGAATTTACGATTAATAAAAATGGTTCCTTATTCTGCTAAGAAGTGCTCTCACACATTGTCTTTAGACTAAACACTACAGGTTTAATGCATTAAACCTTCTTAAATTAAAATTACTCTCAACTATAAAAGGAAAACTGCTTCTCTTCAAACTGAAGGCAAAAGGAAACAAAAGTGCCTTTTAGACACTCCAAATAATTTAAAGCATTTAAATAGAAATCTATGTGACACTTCACTCACTTGTATTCTTTTATAATGCTTTGAAATTCATACCAACTTTAAGCGGCAATCAGTCCTCATCCCCCCCATGCCTCGTAATTTGGATAACTTAAATATTTTAGCCACCCACTCTCCTGAACACTTTTAACAAAAAAGCATATGTGCTACACTTAGCAGGCAAAACACAGCTGAATTTCCCCCACCGTACCTTAGCATTTATATACTGAGTAACAGTAAGTTTCAAATAAATTGTCAGGTGTATCAGTCACTGGACTCAGTAAGTGATTTGTTCAACCTTTTTGCAAACCTCTCCAGCACACAACCTGCTTTTGACTTGCCAATTAGGTCAGATAGCATCTGCTACAAAGAAACTAAACGTGTTCAGTAAAGAATGAAAAAATTATTTGACTACTCTGATGATAGTTTTAGTTCTTCCAGTAAAGCTCTGAGTAATTCTTGCCAAATACTGTGGCCTGTTGCTAGACCAAAGAAAATCTCAGAAATTTCCATCAATCCTGAAACCAAACTACTTCTCCTCAAGTCAACAGGTGAACAGAGTTCAAAAGGAAGCTCTCAGGTTATGTGTGTATTTTAAAGTGCCTAAGACAAAACAAAATTAGCACTGAAAAAGACAATTGTTGTTTATAATGCCAGGGCCTTTAGATAGCCCAGCTTCTTCTTCATCAATCTAAACAGAGTCCTGCTCCCATAAACAGCCTGCTCACTTCAAGCTGGCCAGAAATGAGCCACTTATAGAGCAGCATGCAGCTGTGTTCATGGCAGGAACACCTGTGACTCTCTTAAAACTGGACAGTGTGTTGCTAACTGGGCTCAGCTGCACAGGTCACACCTGCCCATGAGGGCACCCGAGATGACTTCTGCCTCACTGTGGGTTATGGATGCTCTCACTTCATTGAGCAGCTACAGCATTCAGCTGACAGTACTCCAGGGGCAAAGAGGGCACTCATGTCATGAGCTGCCAATGCACTTTCCCAAGGGATGGAAAAGCTGGCTACAGTCTGACAGCAGTCCAGGGGGCAGTGCCGTCAAGACTCCACAGCAGTGAGAGCCGGGCCTGGGCTGCCCTGGGTGCTGCTGCTGCATGGCTCCGTGCTGGGCGCACAGAGCAGGTGGAGACACATGTCCATTCCAGACCGTCGTGGGGTCTGGTAGCCCATTCCATACCAACTGTGACACTTGGACTTCAGTGGGGATTTCACATCAACACCAGCAGATCATGTCAGGATGCATCGCGTGACAGCAATTTAGGACAAAATTTTACTGATTTTGGGCAAGGCGGACAAGCCACCTTCACTTAACCCAGAAAGGAGACATGTCCATTATGTTGGAAAAACAGCACACCCAGCTAAGCCAGCACTATTCTACTGCTTCTAGACCAAAGCTGACCCACATGCAGCAGCTCAGAACGCAGTCAAACTGAACTCGTGTCTGCCTGCACCATTTCTGGAGACATACCCTAAATTAGTCAGCCATCATTAAATATCTTTAAATAGCCTGAGCTTACACAGAACATTCTATTAAGACAGTAAAACATTCTCCTCCCCAGCACACTATCTTGGTCTTTACAAGTCAGATTGTGAAACCTGAGTTGCACAATGATACTGGCTTTTCTCAGGCTCCTAAACTCCTTTCACCAATAGCCCAATATTCATCAAAACTTCGTTACTTAATAGAAGCAAATGACCTTTCAAAGTAAGGAAACAAAATCTGGTGAAAACATCAAACATCACTAACAGACAGTGTGTGAAAGCCAAAGCTGATGCCAAAATCACAAGTCTTATCAATAGCCAGATGCTAATTTGTTCTATTACACATGCTTCAGGTTGTTTTTATCAAGAAAGTTACGTACAAAATCAATTAAATAGCTGAGGTAACTTATTCTCTCCGTTTCTATAAATAAGAATTTTACTGATCACCAAGAAGCTTGATATTAGTTGCCATTTATCTTAAAATTCAAATCCTTTGGCTCATTTCCTAAACATAAAATATCTTCAGACATCAGTAGAACAACAGCAGAACATTCACTAAAATTCTGCATTTTGCTTACAAGCCTTAACTCCTCAGCATCTGCTCCAAAACTTCAATTTAGTCAGAATGTTGCATTTTATTTATAAGTTACTACAAAGTGTCATTAAAAATATTAACTATTTTTATCACTTTTAATTCTTGAGCTTCAAACTCAAGAGCTGTTTTGCGCAGTCATGAGATCCTGGACTTTTTGAACTACTTTAGGCTTCTGATATAATTCAATTCTTAAATTGCAAATTAAGTCAAATGGAAAAAAAAATGACCCTATCAAACTGGTAAAATTAATAGATAAGACCTCAAGAATTAGCACACTGATTAATCAGCAAATGGCCATTACTTACTCTATTTTGTAAGTTAACTTTGTAAACCACAGAACGTAGCACCTCTTTCATTCACATATGAATAATTTCCCATTAAAGAACCACAATCAATATATCATTAGTAATATACTGAGGACAAGAACCACCTTCTTCCCAAATATTGCTTTGTAAAGAAAAACAAAACCTGTTGGGTAAAAGGGAGATAAATAAAATTCTTGCTGGAAGTAACAAGTCCTTTTATTTTCTCTAATATAGCAAACTGAAAGGGCTAACGAACGTCATTGCTGACGTAAAGAAAAACACCTGGCATTAAAACATTCACCAAAAGTATTTAAAGTTTTTATATTCCCCTGTGCTCCTTGTCACAATATGGTCAGAAGACAGTGTCAGAACAATGACTACAGCAAGAGTGAACAGCTGTCCTTTTCTGATAGTGTAATGTCAGCAAGCAGCTTCAGTTCCTTCAGTTCAGGGTGCCGACTATTACTAGCAGAGAAACCTAAAAATACATCCCGTTCCAGTGAGGTGACCACTGCTCTCAGAATTTGTGCCATCACTTGATGTTATTGTACATACTATACAGTCAGCTGACTAAATCAGCCAGAACATGCTTTGAAAATCTGTCATAATTAAAAGGTTTAAAATTCCAGCTGCTACAGCCACGTGATTTCCAGTTGCTGTTGTAACACAAACATTAAAATAGCATAATAAGGGTTTCAGACACACACACAATACTTCAGCTGCAAATGCAAGATCTCACTTTCTTCTATACCCCAAAAACTCAAACCCAAAGCCTTCTTGCTCACTCTCTGCTATATGAATTCCTTGGGGCCAATAAGACAGGAAATCACAGCAACCATTACTGTTATTGGAGCTCTCCATTACACAGTTCCCTTTTATTCATCAAACCTATAAAGCTCAACTACTTTTGAGACTCTACAATCAAATTCAACTGAACAGACCAGCAGGTTCTTAAATTACTGCTTCAAGGAAGTAGAAGACTAAAGACACACAAGCTGTACTACAGGTTTAAACTCCCAGGAGCATCCAAATCCACCCACAAGCAAATACATGCAAAGTGTACTAAAAAAATTCCCTTTTGTTTTGGACACTGCAGAAGTGATGCCTAAAGTTTTAGTTTTTATATTTTTCAGATCTTGTACTGGTTTAGTGTGTAACTCTGAACTTCATACAGACTTTAGTAATCTCTCATCAGTTTGATCAGACAAAACAATCCTTCCAGGCCTGAGAACCAAGATCATCATCACAGCCTCAGTCCCCAAAAAGTATAAGCAAAAGTAAATTGGGGGGGAGCAAACTGGGGAAACGTGACTTCATTACCTGAAGCTATAATTGGACAATTAACCTCTGACATGCAAACAGACCAACATTTTATCTGCCTGAAATATTCGTGACTGTCATCCATCTTGGGTGAAGCCTCTGCAAGGCTCCTGCACTGCCCAAGGTGTGTCTGTTAAAAGCCTTTAATAAATACTCACTTCATTCTCTAACTCTAGCCTCTGCTCTAGGTAGCCAGTCCAAGGCATCAAGAGAGACAGCTTTATTTCTCAATTTTCCATCTTTTACCCAGGTTTCTGTCAGGAGCTTCTCTTTCAGATGCCAAACTTAAATTCTCAACTTTACAGTATACTAATTATGGCCCTCCACCTCTAATTTCATCAGAACAACTCTGATTTCTGTTAAAACAAGGTATACCAGGGAAGCTAAAACTATATTCAAAACAGTTGGATGGGTAAGTGTTCACTGCATTCTCAGACATAAATTAATCCACTACAAAGATGAGAGCATCTTCCTTGGCTGGTAGAGACTGCATACTAGAAAGAGTCTACATTAATTTATTGTTAATCACTGAAAACATCAAAAGAGCTCCAACTACTAAAGTCCAAACTACTATGTAAGCAGGACGCTACGTCAACCATTACTATCATAGTTTACATGATTATGTTTTACACAAAAGAGGCAGAAAAAGGTTACACTAAAACATGGCTTTTTACTGCAAGAAAAAAAACCCTCAGGAGGACACATACTTCTGGAAAGATTCTAGTTTTATCAGTGGTCTACCATCGAAAGAATATATACTAGCTGCTTTTCAAAGCATAAATCAAAGTTACCTATCCACCTCACAAACAAACCAGACGAAAAAAAGAGAAATCTCTAACTACAGAAAAAATAACACAAGGATGATAGGGAACTGGAACCATTTTTATGCCAACCTTATAAAGAAGACTTCCATGTCTGCCCCTGTCCCAAATATCCTTTCTTCCTCGTGGCAAACCATCATCCTACCATTCAGAGAACACAGTGAAATTATTTCCTCCCAAATCATTGCAGCCAAAAAAAAACCAATAGAATTCAAGGGGAAAAGAACCAAAGCAAAATACTGCTTTGACTGAAGTGGACACTCCACTGATGCCCTATGTCTCTAGCTTTGTTTCATTTTAGAATAGAAGCTCTGATGAAATGACAACACTTTCTTCTATCACTGTTAAACTCAGATAACTAAGAGTGCTAAAAATCAAAAGCAAAGCTACTACACTTTTCTTTAGAGTACTTTTGTGACAGATCTGCCATGCATACTTGCTTCCTTGACAGATTCCCCAGAGAAGAAACCCAAAGACCTCAATGTGCCTTTGGCCACACACAGACACCAGACAACCACACGAGGAACAGCTACGCTTGCTGTATGGCTCTACCTGTTGAGATGGTGACAGAGCAGAATCAGCTAGAGAGCCAGTAGATTTCATGTGTAAAGCACTTCTGAACTTGAACACAGTGTGACTCCTCAATTGCTGCAGACTCTGCAAGAAATGAGATCAGAAGTAAGGTTTGATTTCAGGTGTAGACATTACTTTCTTTATGTACAGTCCCCTGAAAAGGTCAGGCACTTACACTGTCTGGGGCTACAAACACTGAATTTTTTTGTAGATTTTATGAGAATATAAACAGGTTTTTAATAGACTTCCCAAGTACAACCCGAGTTCTGTCATTTTAGCTTATTGCTAGTTGTTAGTCACACTGAATGGTGACCTATTTAAGGCGGTAAGAGATTATTAGAAGTTATTATTCTGACCTACTGCACTTAATTCACTGTTCTGACCACTTCAGGAAAAAAAAACCAAACTCATATGAAAGATTGCAACAGCTGGAGAACTAAAAGAAATAAATAGTTTGATTCTTTTACAAACTGCATTTTAGTCTAGTTTGTCAACTGTAACAAGATGCTTCTTCCATTCTTTCATGCCCAAGGATTACCACTAAAACTTAAGAGAGGTGATGTGCCCAAAAGAACAATGATATTCTTATCCCAATGCCAACTCACACATCCTCCAGAAAAGCAGGAATGAAAGCAAGCCATTTCTCAATAACCAGAAACAGAACTACCGGAAAAAAATTCATTCTGTATTACAGTAGGTAGTTTTAACCACCCAAAAGAAACCAGAAATAAATCCTTCTTACGTAATATTTTAATTCATACATGCTGCTGCCAAAGAATTCCTGACCTCTGCATACTTACAGAAATCAGGCCAAACATCTCATTAATATACTGTTTCAGGTCTTACTACACAAATTTAACCAGGTCCCATAGAAAAATGAGAAAACAACTTTAAAGTAAATAGACTATGAAAGCAATGTCTCTCCAATATCCTACAATGAAGTGCAATGTCATGTATTCGGTCCATATCAAGTTATTTCTTCTGTTAAAAATATACCCTTGTTAGTAGACAATGGCCTAATATGCAGCAAAATAGATGGTACACAAAAAAAAATTTAACAGACAAACCCATAAGGATACCTTCAGATTACACTGAAGTAGAAATGATGGGAGTTTGTCCCAAAATAGTTTGAAAAATTCGAAGCAAAACAAACAAAAATTAATATTATAAGACAGATAGTTTTAACAGCTTTAATCTACTCTATAGACAGGTATTTCCCTTTCTTATCAAATGAAAGACACTTTTCGTAGCAACTGCCAGGCTCTTCCTCCTTCCAAGCTGCTTGGTTTTAAAACCAACGAAATGGTAAAGAAAAAAAAGATAGTTTTAAATAAAACTATTGTCTAAACAAAACTTCATCTATCTGATACAGTTGATGACACAAAGTTGGGAACATATCTCATAGTGAGCATGTTATACCAGCTCTTCCAATATGTTTCTAACATGAATGAAGAACTGGCAAAGAACAAACATCTTCACTACAAGTTTGTACAGGGTTTTAGGACATACAATTATTCATCAATTTGTTATCTCTAATATCATTTAGACTGCTTTTTCCAAATGTCAACAGGCTTGATGGTATTTCTTTTTGCCCAAGGACTCCAGCTGAATGATCCTATCCAAACACATTCCTTATCTGGTAACAACAGTGACTCAGACAAAATAAGGTTTTGTAAGAGCATTAAAGCTTTGCCAATAATGCACACTCCTGTAAAGATCCTATTTGCAATGCCCTATCACACCAGCAAAGTTCTCTGTCAAACAGGACTTTTGGAAAACTAATTTGTACTACAGATGTTTCTAAACAGACAAATAAAATCCTGAACTTCAACAAAACAACACCACCCATCTTCCATCACCTCTGCAGCAAAGTCTAAACCGGGTATCACAATCAGCCTAAACTACTACCTAAAGTTGTACATGAACAGCTGTAACTATACCACTCAGAAACTTACCTCACCATGCCTCTCATTCTCAAGCCTTAAGTTTAGACCTATCATTTTTTCATCATGATTTCACATTAAGAGCTTAGATCAATATTGGACATCTGATAAGAAACATCACAATCTACTCAACTGGAAGTTCTACTGACTGTAAGGGTTTGCAGGATCCTGAAGCTTCAAGCAGCATTAACAGATTACTATAAAATTATAACAAGACACCAAGAGTCACATCAGAAACTATTAAAAACAGTAGCTTGCAAAGTAAGTCAAAATTTACAGCTCCCCTGCCATTTTAACTTTCTTGGCCTGTTTCAGACCAGTTTATATTACAAGACTTTTCAGTCTTTTTCCTTCATTCAATATTGAGACTAGACAGTGTCCTGACACTTAGGACAGCTTACACAGATTTCTCTGTAACTATCAGTAATGTAAATATTCCTCTTCGTGGTCTGTTCAGGAATACTCACCACTCCTTATACAATCTAAACTTCTCACTAAGAGATATGTTATCTCTATTCTTATTACGCAGATAAGGTAACTGCAGGGAAATTGTCACCAATAAAACAGTTAGTCATGATTTCCTGCTCCCATCTTTATTCCACTGGATCTCATTGCCAGAGGCAAACAGCATTTGTCTCCTTTTAAACAGAGCCCACCAAATAGGTCTATCAATATGAGGGAAATTTTGTTCCTTTTAGTTCAATTGGACTGAAAGCAAAATAGGGGTTTTTTACACAGCTGAAATCTGCAGCACCCACAGGAACTCATTTGAAGACTAATAACCACATGCTTTCTTCTTCACAAAGTTGTAGACTACACCCTCTGTTGTAGACACTCTTTATGACCCAAAAACCTGGCTGTCCAAAAACATGCAGAGATCTTGTCCAGAAACTTTCCAACCAGATATTGGCTTGTTAAATGCAGCACTTATTTTGCCCATTAGCCAGTGAAGTAGGAGGCAAGGCAAATATAACCCAAATTAAAAAAGCTAATTGAGTAAATGCAGAATTTAGTGCAAAAGAAAAAATGTTCAGGTAGCAGAGTAAAAAAACACTGCTTCTGCATGACATTCTGCTGGGATTCTCCTATTCTCTAACACCTTCTAACTTTGGAAGCAAATGAGAGACCCCACAAAAAGACTCAGCTTGCAATATAATCCCAATTTACTCTCTCTAATCTATTTCTTCTCTCGATGAAACCTGACCATTATTGAGAAATCCCACATAGATATTTACATGCACACAGAGTGGAAGACAGAGTAAAGCTGCCAGTGCATTTTTCAGTATTCCAGGTACTCGACTTTCTTACCAACGAAATTCTTCTAATATTTTTTGTACTTCTAGGAGAGGAGTGCAGAGGGGAAGGTCCTAAGTAACTGACATCCTCCTCAAACGGGATGCAAGAACCTTAACCTCCCAAATCACAGCACAAGTTAAGGTGTATCGCATCAACATGAAGCAGAAAGCAGCAGGTGTCCAGGTGAAGGACTAAACCATCAACTACTCCACACCAATCCTAGAGAAAGCAGAGGATATATCTTGCCTAAAGTACTAGCATAAGCAAGGTGAGGCTACTTCAGGGGCACTAGGTTTGGATTAGTATGCTAACACTTATCTGGCATATTAACAACACAATCAGCAAAAGGGAAACAAGGATTATGAAAACCTCCTCAGCCAAATCCGAGTAGAGCATTACAGAACAAAAGAAAGCCACCTCTCCAGCCCACGGGTTATTTCCCTTAAGAATTTTGAAGACCTGCTGCTAACAACAGCGACACTAAGAACTTTTGGAAGTAAGGCCAATCAACTGTTCCAACACGCGAACCGTTCAACAAGCTGCTGTCATCTCCCTGTATGCTTCTGATTGCCGACCCGTGGGGTTACAGGAGTACAACCACATAACCCTCGTTACCTTCCTAAAGGAGGGAAACAAAGGATCCACCGCACGTCAAAAACTGCCATTAAAAAAAGGCACTAGGAGAAGAGAGAAGACACCACCTCTTGCACTGTCTGAGCACAACTACTCGAAATAACACAAACACGGCGGATTAGAGAAGGATTTCAGCAATACCTCTGGATTATTTGCTCTCCCTCTCCTTTCACGCAGAAAGGCGACTCTCCGACTGCGGTTTCCACAGCATCAGGCAGATCCCGGCCCTACACCTTTCTCACGTGCTATCCCGACACCCGACAGCGCTGGCAGCACGGCGGGGTCAGAGGAAAAGCCACGGCACAGCTCGGTCCGCCGCCACCCGTGGGCCCGGCGGCAGCGGCCACCCTACTCGGCCCGGCACGGCCGGCACACACCCGGCGCTCCGGGCCCCGCGGGGCACGGGGGGCGGGCGAGGAGGAAGCGAGGCCGGCGGAGCCGCACACCGAGCATCCCGCGGCCTCCTTCAGCCGCGACTTG
>VWYI01042083.1:69104-113186 GCA_013399455.1 Anthoscopus minutus
GGCGCCGGCGCCGGGGCCGCGGCCGGTGTGTGGGACTGGGAATTCGCCGCGGCCCAGGCGGTACGGGCCCGGCCCTGCCCTGCCCAGCCGGGAGCCCAGCCCTTGGCCGCAGCTGCTCGCCCGAGCCCGCCTGTGCCGGCGGTGACGCGGGCGGAGGGCAGGGCGAGCACGGCTGCTGCCTTGGGTCCGGACAGCTCCGCTCGGCTCGCTTGGGGCCGGATCACCAGCCTTGGTTCCAGCACCACCACAATCCATCCTGTGACCAGTCACCTTTTCTGGGCCTCAAGGCACTGGGCCTTGCTAAAGCTGTCACCTTAACAAAACATTTCCTACCAGCCATCACAGTATGCCTTTTGGTGTTACTGGCAGTGTTTCTCTAACATCTTCTTGGAGTGTGTTAGACTTACGGTCCAGAACTTTATTCCCAGAAACTTGGCCATGTGTCCACATGCTGGTTGCTGAGCCTTCCTTTGCAGGTTCTACCCTTTGGCCTATGGAAGCCTGTCCTTTAAGAGGCTGTAGGTAGGTAGGAATTCTACGGGGTGCTACCCCTGTAAGGATTCTTAATCCTCATATGCGTGCCATGTTTTAAGGGGCTGCAGTGTGTCACAGTGTGTCTTGAGAGTCCTTGGACTCTCCCTTTTTATCACAGGGAAAATACGAAACGTCCTGCTAGATATGTTGTGGCCACAGAAGATAGAGAGTGAGGAGATTCGTTAACTGACAAGAAAAATTATTTTTTCTTTAAATTTTCAGGAAAACCTTGTTGGTCTGCACCCAGTTTCTGAAGACCTTATTTCGCTGCCATTTGTGTAGATTTCTGTTGGAGAGAAATTACCTCTGAATATCTCAGCACCTAACCCAGATGTGGGGAGTAAGTAAAAATGTGACGGTTTCAAGTTTGACATCTATCACCATAGAAGAGTCTGTCTTACTCTAAGAGAGCACAAATGAAAGGCATAAGTAATCATTTCCATGTTAGCTATGTAAGGCAAAGTGTATGACCTTAATAGTGAGGCATCATTGCTAGCACTTCCTATAATAAGCACTCTTAGGCTTGCCCCACCCTTATATGACAGCCTTGATCTTCCTTGATCCTGAGGACAGGCCCTTTTTCCCCTCATAGGTTTGATTATAGGATCAGTATATAATAATCTAGCCAAGTGAGCTCCAGAAGATGGTAGGGATTGGCACCGTGACTCAGAGAAGCCAAGCAGAATCGTTTCATCTGCTCATCAGAAAATTATATGAGTTGCTGGGCAGTCAGTCACTGGTTTTCACAACTGCCTCTTACTGGCAATGCCTGCTGTGGGACAGGTGAGGTTACTGTGCTGCTTACTCTCACCACAGTGGAGGGTGCTCACTGGCTGGCTGAGATATTAATTACATGAGCTGTTGCAGTGCTTTTGTGCCTGGCTGCCTCTGTGCTGGAACTGAGCTTCTATGAGAGAAGCAGGGCTTTTTATTTTAATTGCTTCTTTTGAGTGAGGAGAATAAATTTCTGTGGCTTAGGCTTCCTTTCTCATACCTCAGCTGAGACTTGTCTGGTCATTCAGTCATTCAGGGAACAATCTGCTTCTTCTCTAATTCTTTGGTACACATACCTGCTCATGGTCCCAGAGCTATCCCATGGTGCCCCACCTGACAATCATCATCACCATTCTCATGAACTGCTGTTTAAGGTAAACAGGCAAGTTTTAATCATACAATTTGGATAGTACCACTGACCTAAAAACCAGGAGGTCTTTGAGGATTCACTAGGTGAACCACTGGAGGGGTTATTTTCTACTGGCTTAAATCCAAAATGACTGAAACTTCATTCTGGTTACTCATAAATAGAAAATGAATATCCGTGTCTAGTCCACCGTTGTTCTGTACATGCCACTGTCACTGAAGCCAACAGGAGAATGAAGTGTAAATTAATTCTCGAGGCAGTGTGATTCATGTCTTTCCCTTCATCTGAAGTAAGGTCTACATCAAATACCAGGGCAGTTGATGAGGTGTGCAAATGATCTCCTGTAAGCAAGTGGCTGTATGTGAAATAAACCACATTTATTCCTAAGTCTGTGGGTAGTGCAAATTGTTGGTGATGCTTTCTATGAAATGAGAATTATTTAAGCACTTTCTACTTTCAAATTTGAACTAACAGTTGCTTTTCACTGATGGGTATTTATGTCTGGAAATTCTTTCAACATGGATATATAGAGCAGGAAAACAAACTTCAAGTGTTTCCGAAATGCATTTGCAAGTAGATTTACTAATGCGTGAGCATTTCTATTCAGCAGTGTGTAAAAATAAACAGCTGAGATCTGCCCACAGTCACATATGCAATTTGCACTGCATAGCTTTGACAGCAGAATGTTTCCAAACAACAGAGACCTCAAAAGAAGTTTTTTGCAGCTCTTGAGCTTGAGCTCTTGAGCTCAAAAGAAGTTTTTTGCAGCTCTTGAGCTTCAACCTAGGCCTATCAAGAGGTCTGATACTTACTTTAATGCCTTTATGGTATACCTTCTCAAGGAAAGCCTCTCCTCTTTAACAAGGTGCTTTGTCATTAAAAAGAAGGCTATTAAATAGTCTAGAGTCTTGAGGAGCATAGTAATACCTATTCTAAAGCTTTTTGAGTTGATATTTTAGAACATCTGGAACACTGATTATAATAGAAGCTGCTTGATAAGGTAATGAATTTGGAGATTTTGTGTTGTTTCATCCTCTTCAGTCTTTAGCACAAGAAGGGTTTTTTGGTAGGAAAATCTGCCCTGTGGGGTCAGATGTTTCAGTGTCAGCATAGTTGCCCACCTACTTAGTTACAACCATTAAAGCTGCAGTGGGTGGTTGCTCCAGTTGTTTTGTGGAAATTCTTGGTCCTCTGACTCAGGTGCTGGGATATAAATACCTTCAGAATCACAGAATGGTTTGGGTTGGAAGGGGCCTTTGGAAGCATCTAATCCAGCTCCCTGTCAAAGCAGATTCACCCAGAATAACTTAGACTGGATTGCGTCCAAGCAGGTTTTAGTATTTCCAGAGATTCCATAACCTAAAGAAGTAAATTAAATGTTAATTCTGCCAAACGGGACTCGCTTGGTTGATTTCAGACCTAGGAGGAAGAGTGTGATTGATAGAGGAGCAATCTATTCGATGCAATTAGTTAAGCATCACAGTGGTGGTCTTCTAAACAAAAGAAACTCAGAATGATTCAGTGCCATACACATGTGCAGGATACAATTTTCTGGGACATGATATTGCCTCTTCAACTCAGGAGTTGTTTTCATGAGGAAGAGCTGTTTTCAGCCATGTGGGTCTCTCCTGCTGTTTCACAGGGGCATGTGATCCATCCTCTGTGTGAGGATGGATCAGTTTCCAGTCTGAAGAGAAAACTATCCACAATGTGGAGTTACATCTTCCTTTATGGATGGCAACTAGACAGGACTTCAGGACTGAATTGTTCCTAAAGTTGTCTAAGTACAGCATAGGCATTGGGAACCTAATGGAGCTGTGTCTGGTTTGGAGTAGTGGAAAAAGGGAAGAGATGGAACCTCTGACACCACTTTTGAGACGAGCTGTGTGAATTGCTGAGCTTTACATAGCAGCATCAGGAGACCTCTCTGAGCTCATGGCAGGTTTGACTTGGAAGCTGCAGTGCTCAAGAGGATCACTGCATCTCCTGGGCTTCTTAGCCCAAAACTGGGTTTTAGCAGAGGTAGAGTGCTCCGTTAAACAAATAGAATAACAGTGACATAGCACCTTCACTGGATGTAATTCTCTTTGGCTCTAGTAAGTTCTTTGTATAGCTACACTGCAGCAATTTTTATATGTTACTATTTTTATTTTTCCATGTGCTTGGGAATTTTCTTTCTAGACAGCCTTGCCATACGGTGTGACCTCTGGTTTTAGCTACATCATTTGTTTTAGAAGTAAAAGCAAAAAGCTAGCTAGCATTGACATGGGTGATTAATTCAGAAAACTTAGAAAATTCAGTCACCCACTACTGCTTTTCATTTGTTTTCATTTTTCTCTTACAAAACTGAACTGGTGGTGTGACAAATGTCACTTCAGTGTTTTATCTGAGGGGGAAAGGAGCTGAAGGCCACATCATGGACCTACTGAAATGTTTGAACATGTCATGCAGGGCTGCAAGGGAAAGTAAGGGTGAAAATACCATATACATACTACTGCCTGCTGCACAACACCATAGCTTATTTCTGCCTTTGGCAGTATCATGGTAGGTGGGAAGAGGCAGGACTAACAGGAGTGCACTTAGAGCTCATTCATCAACCAGTAAGCTATTAACCATTTGTGCCTCAGAATGTCTGGCTTTAATTTACCAAAGCTTACTGACAGGGAGGCATGGTAGCTCCCAGCCCTTCGGACTGATCAGGAAGCAGTGTGTTCATTAGTCATACAGGAACATCTGGTTGGGCTGTGCACACATGTGCTAACCCAAAAGAGTACAGGGGCAAGGAAAGCAAGCCACATCATGACGTGTGCATGAATATATTTTGAGTTTTTTGGGATTGCAGGAGACTTCAGTTTTAATCTCAAGACAAAGATAAGAATTCAACTTCAAACCAGTGTCACATTTTTTACTTTGAAAGCATGGTGGTGATTTTTAGTAGGCTAAACAGAATTTGTTTCAGAACCACCGGAGTTGCTTCTCTGTTGGGTGTTAGCTTCTGCTTAATCGAACCATAAGAAACCATGTGAGTGGGAAATGAAGTTGAATTTATTATTTCTGGTCATTCTGTCATAATTAGTATAATTCTGATTTTAAAAATGGCAAATTATAAGGCGTGTGTATGCTTCTCTAAAATGAAAAGTCAATGAATGCACAAAACTCTTTGCTCAGGAGCAAAAGCTGAGCAAGAAGAGGAAGGAACAGCTCTACCAGCTCTATGAGGCTGTGTATAGGAGCTATCTCCTTTCAAGAGAGGGTTCTGACACCTATATATACAAACCAATATATCACGTATCCCAGAGGCACGGGACAGCTTGTCATGCAGCCAAAGCAGGACTATCTGCTGCTTAGAGGACTTGTTGTGGAACACTAACTTTTTTTGCAGACAGGCTCATTTGAAGTCATTTGAGGTCAACAGTGGCCTGAACCTGCACACGAAGACGTGGAGCTACAGATGGGCCAGGACAGCTTGCACAAGTGTAGCTATACTGGACCTCATTTTCCACCACTGCAAATCAATGCACTTCTTGCAGAAGTTGTGGGTTTTTTTTCAGAAGTATTGTTCACAAAGAGGTACTAACAGTCTCTGAGAATTAATTCCTAATTAAATACGATTTTAGTCATACAAGGGATACACCCAGGAACAAGAACAATGAAAGTAAGTTAATGGGGCTTTATTGACTTTCCCAGTTTTACTTATGGTCCAGAAATGTTATCAGCAATGCTGAACACATCCAAACTGGGGAAGTTTATTTGTACATATTAGTGTGAATTACTAGTATGGTAAAGGACACACTAGAACATATGTTAGGATTTGAGCTCAGGTTTGAAAGATATATTTTTACTTAGTGAGCTTGAAAGATTTCTGTTTCTTTTTCCCTAGTATTTGCACATCTGACAAGAAGAAATGTCCATATTTGCTTATATTTCTGTCTATAATATGTATTTACATTCAATACATTTAAATATTATATTTCTATATTATGCATAATTATATGTAATTTCTTTATATTATATAAAAATAGACTTATTTTTTGCCAGACCTTACTCCTACATGGAACAAACTTCTGTGTACATCAGAAAGTCCAAGTTTTGGTGACCAGATGCAAAGACAAGTAACCACTGTGGCTGTTTCAAAGAACAGCTAATACACTGTTATCTCTTCATGACAAAACTGACAGATGTATCACATGGAAATAAATCATAAGCAGTTTTGGCATGACAATGAAAGATACAGGGCTGTCAGTATGATCCTAAAAGGAAGAATTCTAGCAGGATTTAACCAAGAGAGCAATATTACAATGAATGCTCACATTTAGAGGTATATGGGCAAAATGATGTACAGTAACAGTTTAAAGTTATTTCTACAATTTGCCTTTTACAGTAATGTCCTGGATTCCATTTTTGATTTTTTTTTTCTAAGCAGGCTGATTCAACTGAGACTTTCTGAGAAGATAGGTTATTCCTTCATATTAATTGCTTGTGCCTGCAATGACAGGTTAAATCTGGCATCCTGCACACTCCCTTTTTCCAAGGACAAAGCCTTCCCTCTCCCCAGGCCCTATATATAGAGGTCAAGTTCTAGCGAATGATGCTGGGGAACTCCAGTGAGCAATGCTAGTGAATCTCTCAGCATCTTGGTTGGAATGGGAAAGGGAATTCCCCATGTGTTCAGTCATTTGGTGAATGATATTGATATGCATGTCATTGTCTTGATTCAGTTCTGCAAAAAATAGTGAATTTCAAAAACAAGGCTGCGAATTAAGGAAGAACTTTCACCATCCGTAATAAAACAGATCAGGATTCAGAAATTCTACCCCTTTCACACCCTTGCAACATACCCAGAACTGAATATCCAGGTCAGCTGCACAGACTAAAATAAAAACTTACTTCACTGATTGGGCTCTCAGCCCATAACTCCCTCCCATCACAGCTGTGCATAGAAATTACTGGGGCTGTAGCTATCTCTCCTGCTTCATAAACACACGTGCTGGAGTTTTGGGAATGTCCCAGTTAAAGATATTTTGTCATACCAAAGAAAGAGGTCTGCAGAAGGATTAATTAGGCAGAACTTCAATTTCTTGCCTGGAAGCAGGAGACTGAATCTTGTCAGATTTATGGACCTTAGACCTCGTAAGTGTTCACAAACTGCAAAAGGCTGAGGAAGGCCACTTGCTGTTTGATAGGCTAAGAAATCATTGTCACTTTGTTCCAAAACCCCAAAAAATAGCATGGCAAAAAATCTACCCTTTTCCGCAAAGAGAAGATGAAGTCAGCTACTGCAAATAGATGCTGGTGTTATAAGGCTGCATATTTTGAAGAAGGCAAAAGGTCAGCAGTGCATTTTTAAGGTTTCTTATCCTCCCCCATCAGTTTTATTCATATGGATGGGTAAATGTAAACCAGCTATATTTTGTAGTAATAGATATGAGAGGAAATTCAGTTTCCCTTAAGACAACCGCTACTGGATAACCCCCTGTGATGAAATCAAGACCCACTCTGCAGATACATCTTGAGGAGTCTTTGTTTCTCACATGAGCAACAATCAATATGGAATATGCACTGCCCCTTACGGAATACCATTGTCTCCTTTTCTTCATAATTAGATGAGGCTAGATTAGGTCCTCCAAGGAAAAATAAAATAAATCAGATGCAATGGTAAATTGCTTATTTATGCCCTTCAAAGGTATTTTATGATGATGTTTGTCAAGGATTTGAATCACAAGGTGAATTAAGCACTGGTTTAACAGGATCACACGCTCCTAAAGTTTTGGGGTTTTTGTCTTTTTTAAAGGAAGTCATGCTGTTGTGTGGACAACTTACATAACAAGGTCTGAAGCAATAACTGACATTTATATCTGGAAGCAGAAGCAAACCCTAGTACTATTTTTCTCAGACTTTGTTGATTGCATATACAATCTTGTGACTTTCAGACTTAGCATCTGTTTTGGAATCCATTTCCAAAATGTCACAGTGCTTTGATTTCTTCCCTTGTTTAATGTCAGTGTGGTGACTTTCAGATATATCTTTAAAGAGATAAACTAGTTCATAAAACCTTGTTGTCATGAGGCAGCTGCCATAATAACTAAACTTTACCACCTGAAACCTATCAAGTAGATATTGTATTTTGTGTCATGATATCTCATAAGCACTAGGAATATGATATATTTTCCTCTGATCTGAAAAGTATTCTCCCTCTGGGCTTTGAATAATAAATTTTCCTGCTATTATCATTGCTATAGGATGCCCCAGCATAAAACAATCTGTTCTGGGATATTACAGTGCTCCCATTAGAGAACTCCTGTTTCAAGATCCCATAATTCATTAGCTGAATGCTTGTAAATGTCGCCTAGTTATAACTCCTGTAGGAGCAAGTACTATCGTGTGCTTTCTGGCACTACATACCTTATCTGATCAGACAGAGACAGATTCTTTGCTGTTTGTTTTCCTTCAGGACTACAAGTGTGTCATTTAAGCTGTAAACTACCATCACTACAGAACTTTTCTTTATCTCTGCACATCACTGGACAGGCTGCTCTAGAAATAAATAATCAGTCCAAATAATGTAGACAAAGCACATATTGATTTTAATGGGATTTTTGCCTCTTGAATCATAAATTTGCTGTCTAGCTGCAATAGTAAAGCTAAAGTTAAACTGTGTGCTGATTGCTCCTTAGTTTCATTTCTGCCAAGTCATTGCACAGGCTTGCTGCAAGAATTGTTATTCCTGTTAAGGGGATACTAAAACCCCGTGGTTGAACACTCTGCTCTGGGCTAAGTATCAGCTAAATGATGGCTGCTGGGATTCAGAAACTGCCATGTAAGAAACCTGCTCTCTTGGCCTAGTGGTAATGTAACTTCATCTTTATCCTCACGTCACACATGCAAAACATATGGGCTTGCAAGCAGCTGCTGTGACACATCTGCATTCTGCAATGTGGAAAAATGTAATTGTAAGAGACACCAACAAATCTGAACACCTGGATGGTAAACACTTCTTTCATGAGTATAGATGAGATTTAATCCTTGGCAACTTTAGGACAACTATATAAAATAAAAGCTATGATACAGTTACATCCACATTTAGACTGTGGAACTGGTTTTATCAGACATTGAAGTGATTTAACTTCAGAATCCAGTGACTAGATTTGATATTCATGCATCCCACAAAATTACTTAGGAAGTCCCAATTTCCACTTCATTTTCAAATAATAATTTTAAATTTTCATACTACTTTTTAAACATTTTTAATTTTTCCAGATTTGCCAAAGGATAGAAAAAGTGAAGGATTGCAAGGAAAAAAAAATTATCTTGTTCTTTTGTCTGCACTTTCTTCTTTGAGAGTTTGAATAAAATTAAAAACCAAAAGCAAAAAATTCCTGAGGCAGTCACAAAATCTTTTTCTAAGAACAAGGGGATATCTAAACAACAGTGTTGGATCTAAACAACAGTGTTGGCTGCTGTGTTGAATGTCATACAACAATTTGTCTCAGGTGTGTTTTTACAACATTTCTTGCCTCCCCTTGCCCATGCCTGTTGTTTGCCTGGTGCTCAGAGATCCTTCCCAGGTCTTCCTTTTGAGGCTGGGCAGCCAAGGGGGCTGCCCCAGGAGCTGGAGCAGGTAACCTCTCTGCTGTCATTCCTGAGATGGATATGATTTAATCCTAGGAGTGAACAAAGACCTCAAAAGTATTTTAATGCTTGTTCAAAAAGCTGTCACAGTAAAATGCTGAGTTCATTTCATCTGCAGTCTTTGTGTGTGACTTCTTGAAAACATTTGACTGTAGAGTAAGGCACGTTTTACACCATGGCATATGTTTACTTCAGAGAAGAATCCAATGTTGTAAATCTCAATATCAATGAACAAAGAGGGATTTTATTGTTAAGTCAATTTGATGATCTCAAAAGAAAATGGATTCTTAATGGGAGGTGTAGATCCAGCACCTTGTAATCTGAATATTCTGGAGACATCATAGATTTTATGATAATCTTCCATATTTAAAAATAATAATTAAAAAAAAATAAAAATCTTAGACTGAAAAACTTTTCTGCAGAGAACTGGATCACAAAATCAGTGAACTCTGACTCCAGGGAACATGGTGCTATCCTGAATCAACATGGTTTGGGTCTGAGTTTTTAATGAAATATGCAAACAGGTAGTGTACTTGGAGTATACTACCAAGGTCAGGGAAGAGTGACTCTCTTAATTGTAAATAAACTTGCCTCAGTGAAGCTTTTGGCTGAAATGTTGAGTGACAATTATTTTTGTTTATTTCAAGCCTTTACACATGTTAGTTTTTCTGCAAACTGTAAAATTTAAAATTGTCCCTTAGAATGAAAGTTTTGACGATCATTTTATTGAAAGACTTAACTTGAATTTGCAAGACAGACTACTCTAAAATTACTGACATGCCTGTTTTTGGATTCATTCCAGAAGTATTTGAGTGCTCCTACCAAAAATTGCATGAAGAGTTACATGCACCCAGCTGCAGGCCCTGAGGGAAAGGGCATACATTGTAAAGAATCCTGCTGGGGGGAAGCTCCTGCTAGCTTGCCCATTTGGCTCAGAGTCAGTAACCTGCCTCTGGACAGTGGTCCAAACTAAAACCTGATGCTACAAGAAGTACTTGCTTCCCCTGCTAAGCCAAAGTTCTTGGCTGAGCTGGTAAACCAGCAGAGATGAGGATTTAGAGAGGAAGATGTGATGAGTAGCTGGGGGACAGCAGTTTAGTGGTATCTTAACCTGGATCAAGAGCAGCTGAGGTTTGCCAGACCAAAGCCCACGTACCTGTCCCTGCAGTCTGCAGCACCAGCTAATGCTCATCCCTGGCTTCTTGTTCCATTTATTACTGGCAGATAAAACACATTAGTTTGGTGTTTCTGCTCAGATTATCATCAGCAAAAAGGTAATATATTTAAATTATTGTCAGTCTTTATTTTAGTATTGCACGGAGATGAACTGCAAACTCCTCACAGAAGAATGTGTTTTGTGTAGGTTTACAGAGGTATCACAATGCAAATTTACATTTACTTAACAAGTTTTCTTTCCCATCTGCATTAGCTTGTGACTATTCTAATGCTTTCTTAAATTCTAAATTAAAATTACATGGGAACTTATAAAAATGTGAAAATAGGCATGACTTTATGATCAGACTGTACATGTTGTTCAGCTAATGATACTTCAATAGAATCGGTTAATAGAGAGAATTTATCCTCTGTTGTAGATTTCTGCTTTGATTTTCCTTTTGGCCTGAATTGAAAGGATAACTTTGTATTTTTTTGTTTCTCATGAAGTAAGAAATTATTATTTTAAAATTTCAAGCAGCTCTTTTTAAAGTATTTAATCTCATAAAGATTTTTGTATAGAATAGCTTAAACCTCATTCATAACCTATTAAGTCCAAATGAAGCACACTGATTTTCTTGAAAGTATTGATTCTTTCCATTATTTTCTTATAAAACTCCATATATTCCTGTGGAAAATTATTCCATTTCACTGCATATTTTCTCCAATAAAAATATGCAGTTAAGAAAAATGTCAGTCAACCCTAGATTCAGATTAATGTTTAGTTATTGTATAGGAATGCAAGCCTTTCTTCTATAAAGGAGTACTGGAAAGCATGGGAAGGTTCTTTTGCTGGTGCAGACCAAGAGTTTTCAATGGGATTTATTAAATGTCCTGGAACCTGAAGGAGACAGATACAATATTGTGATGATTGTAAATCCTTACCTTCAAAGCTATTGTTTGTGCCTACATCTAATTTGTGCTTGGCAAACTCAGAAGTGAGACGTTATTGTTGGGTGAAAATTTTTGTAGTATTAACTGATTCAGACTATCAGTTGTTTATATCTTTTTAAACATGACAATTCTTTATAATAAATTCCCTTCAAATTCACTGTGGAAGGAGACTTGATGTAACATGTTTCAGTTAAGCAACCGGTTTTGTCTAAAAGGGAGAAAGACATTGCTGAAATTTTTTTTCAACATTTTTACCTACACAAAAGGTGGCAACTCTCAAATTTAAAATAATACTTTTTAAAAAAATCTAAATTTCACTGAAAGTAAGAATGATTTAATAACCTGCAGCTAACTAAAATGTTTTCACTTAAAGCAGATTTTTTTTTGAAGGTGGGGGAGAATGTTTGTTTTTGTTTTGGTTTATGTTTTTTTGTTTTATCCCAGTTGTTTCATCTTACTTTGAGAAAAAGAAATCCACTGAAATGGATCAGCCTTTGAAAGCTGGATGCCCCAGGTATTACGTCTGGAGACAGGCTGCTGAAGAGAAGCTGTGGGAGCACAGGGGCAGTGTTGGCAGTCCATATCCAGAGAGGGTGCATGAGTGGATCACAGGAAATACAGAAAGTACCAGGTGTGGACACAGGAGAGCCAAGCTGAAGTCTTCTGTGCAATCTCCTTCTCAAAAGTAGGAGAGCCAGGCAGAGAGCTCCAGACACAAGAGAAAAGATAACCCAGGAGAAAATTAAGCACAAAAGTACTGAAGATGCTGTTTGGCCTGACTGCTACTGACTCATGGCAGCAAGGATGCCTGTTCCCTTGGTCAGCTGCAGCAGGTGTGTCAGATGAGGCTTTGTGTTTCTCAAGCCTCCCATTCTCTGTGATCTCCTCTCTTGACCAAAAGCCATGAATTATGCACCAGTGAGGTGAGGATACAACCTTTCTGGCAGCATCCTTTATGTGTAATAACCACAAAATGTTTTTTTCTTGTGAGTTGTTTACTTTCCATCCCCATCTGACTGCCTCAGTCATTATAGGGAAACAAAAAAGGGTGCCTTTACACCAAGTCAGGATAGGAAAGTCAAAGGCTCAAAACCTGCATCACTCCATTACTCATTATGCTAATATAAAGCATGATTTAATTGTGTAATGGAACTTTCCTGTGAAAAGAGAAAACTTTAGGAACCAGAATGAAGCATGGATAGAGAAGTGTGAACAGGAGTTAAGAGGAGGACCTGGATCTTACATTTTAGGGTGATCATAGGTTGGTGGTCACATAGGTCACATAGATGGTCACAGTGGTGACAACCTGGTGGTTGTCACCACTGTGACAGAAAGGGCACAGAACCCCACGGCAGAGATTTGTGAGTCATAATCTTCTATGCTATCTATTGCCATTTCAGCACTATGGCCTCAGAGGAAATATGGTAGTAATTGTCCTTCAAAGATTTTTTAATTCAATTCACTCTTAATGAGAATATTTATATTAAAACCCCCTGTGC
This sequence comes from Anthoscopus minutus, assembly GCA_013399455.1. Lineage (NCBI taxonomy): Eukaryota > Metazoa > Chordata > Aves > Passeriformes > Paridae > Anthoscopus > Anthoscopus minutus. Next base: position 82,014 of record VWYI01042083.1, read on the forward strand.
TTAACAACTGAAATTATTCCTTTGTTACATCATTAAGCTTCTTCACTGGATTAAATGTTGATGTTTATGAAATATCAATGAGAGCTCTCTTTTGTTCACAGTTGGACTTGATGATCTTAAAGGTCTTCTCCAACTTTAATGATTTTGTGATTCTGTGATTGTGAAGCACAGTAATGTTAGTAGCTTTTGGCATCAATCTGTCTTCCAGCCATCACCTCAGAAGTATTTAGAAAAAAAAAGTCTCTTTGATGGATTTACCCTGGCTGACATCAGGTGCCCAACAAAACTACTCTATGACTCCTCAGATGGACAGGGAGAGAAAATGGAATGCAAAGCTCATGGGTTGAGATAAGGACAGGCAGAGCTCACTCACCCATTACCATCACAAAGCAAAACAGACTCAACTTGGGGGAAATTAATTGAATTTATTACCAGTCAAAATCAGAGTAGAATAGTGATAAATAAACTCAGTTCTTAAAATCACGTTTCCCTTATCCCTCTCTTCTTTCCATGTTCAACTTCACTCTGATTTCTCTTACCTCTTCCCCTGAGCTAAGCAGGGAAAACTGGAGTGGGGGTCTGTAGTCAGTTCATCACACATTGTCTGTGCCTCTCCTTCCTGCTCAGGGGAAGGACTTCTCCCACTCATCTCCAGCTTCAGTGTGACATCACTCCCATTAGAGTGAGTCTTCCATGGACTTCTCCAACCTGAGTCCTTCCCATGGACTGCAGTTCTTCAGAAACTGTTCCAGCATAGGTTCCCCTCTCTCTCTGCACATGGCCACAGGTCCTGCCAAAATCCTGTTCCAGCATGGGCTTCCCACAGGGTCACAGCCTCCTCTGGGCTTCTACTTCTCTAGATGGGGCTGCTCCATGGGCTGTGTGTCCTGAGGTGACTTCATGATGCTTGTATCCCAAATCACCTGTTCTGTTTATGCTGGATGCTAAGTTCTGCACCCCTGAGACAGGTTTTGAGAGCAAAGAGGGGAAAGAAGCAGCCACAGTTTGTTTGCAGAAATGGCACTGACTCCCCCACATGCTGCTCTGCACTGTGCTGTCTGCAGCACAGACAGACAGCAAGACAGCAGCACTCCTTTGTGCTTAGTTAGGTTTTAGCTAACTGAGGCAGGGAAGTTCCCCAGACTGTCTTTTTCCTTTTTCCTTGGATCTGTTCAAACCTGCTCTGGACTGAAAACCCAGAACACCCCAGGAGCTCATGCCTGTGGCCCACCGGGGCTGGGCCTCAGCACTTCCCAGCACCGGAGGGACTGATAAGAGACTGAGCGAGCTGAGCTGCACCCACGGCAAGGACTTCTCTGGATTTGCCATCTCCTTGAACAGCAAGAGGTTTTATTTAACACTGTTCAGTCTCTGTTAAATAAACAGGTTTGTTTTCCCACTTTTCTCCAAGGAAATCTTTTCCCAAACCAGCTGGGGGAGAGGCTGCTTGAATTTGCTTTCTGGAGAGATCCCATTTGGAGGTTTTCTCTCAAATTTGCCTTAAACCAGGACACTGTGGATGGATCTCTGCTCCACTGTAGACCTCCATGGGCTTCAGGGGCACAGCTGTTTCACCATGGTAGGCACCACAGGCTGTAGGGGAATCTCAGCTCTGGTGCCTGGAGTACCTCCTTCTGCACTGACTTTGGTGCCTGCAGAGCTGCTCCTCTGCCTTGCACACCTTTCTCCAGATGTTGCTGTGCTGCAGGGCTTTTCCCCCCTTCTTAAATACATGATCTCAGAGGCACAGGCACTGTAACCAATGGGTTTGGTCTTGGCTGCTGGTGGGTCTGTCCTGGAGCCAGCTAGCATTGGCTCTGTCAGACACAGAGGAAGCTTCTGGCATCTTCTTACAGAAGCCACCCCTGTAGCCCCCATACAACCAAAATATAAGCATATAATTTACCAAACTGATTTTAACAAAAATGTTGTCCTTCAGAGTTAAAAATGCTGTAACAGTTCATATATTATCAAATTTGCATCTAAAGAGAAAGTCTGTATTTGATGCAATTGTTCTGTGAACTATTTAGATCAGTCACATAGTTACAGTGAAACAGTCCCTGAGTTCATAAAAAGCATTTCTAAACTGAAAAATCACTTTTTACATACTTTACAGCTATCTACATTTTGGTCCTTTTAGTTTTTGCTTGCCTTCTTTCTTGCGTCTTTGCATAGCCTCTTATTTTAAGAAACAAAATTACTGCTTTTGAAATAACATAAGCCAGTATATTTTCCAAACTTTGAAGGTGCCAGACACACCGTGCTTCTGATGCCACTCTTAGTCAGATGATAGATGAAACTGAGTTCGGCAAAGCCAGAAATTAAAACTCAAATCCTACTCAAGCCACTAGGGCACGGGCACAGTAACTGCAGCATGAGTTCAGTGCCCTGATGAATTGGGATCCGTGGTGTGAAAGGCTATGCTGAACTTTTCACAGGAATGCTGAAGTTGGCCCAGAGCTGCCCATACTGTCAGATCAGCCCTTGGTCCGTGCAGGCGCGTGTCCCCTCCACGTTGTTGGTGCAGGGTGGTTCTGACATTAGTCCAGTGTGTGACCCAGAAATTCCCCACTCAAAATCACAGGACACTAGATTCCCACAAAAAGTGGCCAATCCTGTGAATCTTCTCCTTGTGGGGGAGAAGCTGTTTGTAGGTGTTAGTCACAATCCCTGTGGCAAACGAAGGCATTAGCTCAAGAGCTTTCTGACTCTGACACTTTTTATCTAAAGGATCTCAGTAAGTGTACTGAAAATTTGTAAGGCTTTGTGGCCTGGGGAGAGGCCACAGCAGCAGTTAGTCATTGTATGTATGTAAGTTAATCATGAGATCTTAAGAGTTTGAAGCACACCAGAGCCCATTCAGCCAGCCTCATCCTCTATTACTGAGGCCTCTTTTAAGGTGGGGAACATCCCTAGACTTTAATTTTTCTCTTACTAGGTCTTTAGACAGAGCAGTTTATTAGCTCTAGTTAAAGGAAAAAATAGAATTACCTGATGTCAACATCAATTTTATTCTACCTCTCAGGCCTTTGTGACATGTAACTAATAGGATGGGTGTTGGCAAGTAAATACAATACTGATAAAGGTTCTTGAAATTATACTGGAGAAGTTGCTCTGTATTGTGTTTCTGAAGACAATATTTGCACCAGCAGTAGTCTGAAGGTTAATGAAGAAATATTAGGAGACAAGGAGACTTGTCACCAGCTGCTCTTTGTACAAACCCTCATAAATGGAACATTTCCATCTTCATGCACACACAGTTCCATTAAAAGCAATCATTGTTAAAAGCAATTATGTTTATTTTGTTACCACTGAGGCGGGAGACTGCTCTGCTCCAGAGTCTGGCTTTTGGAATGGAGTGGTTTGAGGGGAGCCTTAGGCACGTGCTCCAGGCTTGCTTTTGCTCTCACCCTAATATCATTACCCTAATATCACCTTAGTGCCCCTTGGGGGCACGTCAGTACAGTGAGGCACCCAGAGACTGGAGCTGCAGGGAGCTCCCTGAAGCACTACACCCTGTCTGCTTGCCAGCATGGTCCTGGCAGCTTCCGAGCCTACAGCCCACACTCAACCACACTGGATAGAAGTGCAGTTGCCAGGGACAGTGAGGTCCCACATGTGTCACGTGTAAAGGAATGCCCAGATAGGAAGGGAAGCTTAGTGCTGAGGTGAAGAAGGGCCATGTCTCTCCCTTCCCTTTCCGGGAAAGTGAGCTGCTGGCAGCCCTGTTGACACATTGGCTCAATGAACATGTTGCTCACTAGCCCCAGGCTGAGCTTCCACCCAGCCACAGTGGGGTGGGTGTGAGCACTTGGAGGGGCTGGTGAAGGACCAAAAGGGAGGTGGCAGAAAGGCATTACTGTCCAAATGTCTAGGGGAAGGAACACTCCAGGCTTGGGCTGAGGAGGTCCTGGAAGAACACCAGCTTTCAGCAGAAGCTGGGACCATATGATTGCTGGGGTTCCTTCCAGCCTGGGGGCTCTGGAACAGATTCTCTGAATGCTTGGCAGAAGGTAGATGCTCTAGAAAACCCAAAAGGAAACAAATTTTTCAGTAGAGGAGTTGACAAAGACTGCTGGGGTTGACAGAGGCCGGTGCCATGGCAGCGTGGTGGAGGTGGGAGGTGACATGCAAATTCATAAGGAGACAGGCTTTGTTAGCTCTCAAAGCAGAGCAGAAAATGAACATTCATTAGTGTAATTTCAAACTAACAGCTGGTGCCAGACATGATTAAACTCACACTGTGTAAGGCAGTGAAGCCAAAAGTACACATCACCTTTTCTGCAACAGGTTTTCAAAACCTAGAATTCAGGCATTCAGGCAGTCTCACTCACATGTCCTTTCCTTCCAGATGCAGAGTACCCTGGCTTCTGGGAAACTGTTGTTCTTCTCAATTCCTCAAAGTGCATATCTATTTGTCATGATTTTTTTCACATTTTAGTAACTCACATTGCAAATTATAATTATGGTTATTAATCCAAGGAATGTAAATGTAGAAAGCTGTTGTGCCTTGCTGAACTTTTTCCTCTCAAATTATGCCCATAGTAAATCTTCTGAATTTGACCTTTCTTTATAGTTGTGAGATCCTTTCTTTAATGTATGTTCTAAAACTGCACACATAGCAAGTTCTTGTCTTTTTTTTTGTTGTTTTTGGTTTTTTTGTTCTTGTCTATGCAAAGATCTGTTCCTATGGACTTTGAGCACCATCAGCTTATTAGTGCTGATGTCACACATGCTTAGTGTCTGTCAGTCTTTTAAAGAAAATTTAAAGTTTTGCAGGATAGGCATATTTGCTCCCATTGCCTAATGCTAGTAATATCTTACTACTGATATTAGTTATTCAAATGGTGCATTAATTTTACACAAATTCTTCACCATCATAAAATTTTCTGGAAACACCAGGAGGCCTCACAGATGTTCGAATGAATAAAAAGAAATAAAAATAGGACAAGTCAACAGTGAAGAGAAGACAGAGAAGGCACAGAACTGCATGCCTAATCCTCAGACGTGTACTATTCTGCAGTTTAAGCCATCCCACCTGCAGCACTAGAAGAAATAAACACAGCCTTTAGGGAAAAATAGATTTCTTTTTGAGAGCAGGCCATGGCACATACTGCCACTCTTCTTCCTCGTTTGGTCAAATTGCTTTTTATGCTGAAGACAAACACTCCCCTTTTCAAAACCACAGCATTTGGGGTCATTCAGGTGTAATCTGGATCTGGAATGAAATAATAACTTTTAGCAGCTTGTTATGTGTTAACATCAGGTCATTTTGTAGCTAGATTATCTAAATGTATTCTAGGCTTTGAAAGGGAAACATTTAATTTCTAAAGAATAAGAGAAACAAGGAACTATTAATTATAGCTCTGTTCTCTAGCAGAAAGACCATAGGTCCAAAATATCAAAACAGGGGCTTGGGTCTTTTATTTGAATCAAGCTTTCAGCCATGGTATGGAGAACTCTGAACCACACATCCAGAGGATGCACAGTAGATATCTGGAGCTGCACTGATGGAGGATGCTGAGTTGCAGGAGATTTATATCCTCATTTACCCAGAATTTCTTTGGTAACAAAGTAGAGCTCCCATTTTGGCTCTATAGACATTCCTGAAATAATGCAGGCAGAAGCACTGGGTTTTTACTTGCAGAGTTTTGCTTTTGAATTGGAAGGGGCCAATCTCCTGTGTCTGATCATCTGCCTGGATCATCTGAATTGGAAGGCAGCTATAACAAAATCCTCTGAGCTTGATTTAGGGAGCTCCAGTATAAGTCTTGTTCCGCTTTCATTGTTTGATTTCTGCTGCAAAACATTTTCTTACTGTGCTGGTTTTGGCTTGAATAGAATTAATTTTCTTCACAGTAGCTGGTGCAGGGCTGTGGTTTGGATTTTTGCTGTAACTGATAACTCAGAGATGTTTTTGTTACTGCTGAGTAGGGCTTACACAGAGCCAAGGCCTTTTCTGCCTCTCACCCCACTCCACCAGCGAGGGGGCTGGGAGTGTACATGGAGTTAGGAGGGGACACAGCTGGGACAGCAAACCCCAATTGACCACAGGGATATTCCAAACCATTATAGGATCATGCTGACCATATAGAGCTGGAGGAAGAAGGAGCAAGGAGGGGACATCTGCAGTGATGGTCTTTGTCTTCGGAAGTAATCTACGCATGTGATGGAGCCCTGCTTTCCTGGGGATGGCTGAACACCTGCCTGCCCATGGGAAGCAGTGGAAGAATTCCTTGTTTTGCTCTGCTCATGCAAACAGCTTTTGTTTTCCCCTTCAGCTGTGTGTGTCTCAAGCCACAGGTTTTGTCACTGTTTTGATTTTTGCCCCTGTCCCACCAGTGCGGAGGAAGTGAGCGTCTGTGTGGGGCTTCGTCGGAAGCTGGGGTTAAACTACACACTTCCACAACAGGTTACATTTCCCATAGCTTAAATCTTAGCACATTTGGACAATTAAACACATTTTTTTGAATCAATTGCCAAACTTGAGAAAGAAAACAACAACAAAAATTGTCTGGATGGAAACTGAACAGATGTTTATCTCTGATAAAACAAGCAGACCTGCAAACAGGAACATTTTGAAACAATTCAAATGTTCAGCTTTCCCTGTAGGTTAACTGCAAAATGAGAAATATGATTTTAAAGTTGTATAAATATATCTCTTTCTGGAGGCATTGAAATAATTTATTTGCTTTTCCAACAGGAAACAATTAATTAAAATACCAAATATTTCAGTATTTTTAGAATTCTGTCCTCTGGCTTAACTGGAGCATATTGCCAAATTCAACTTCTGTGTTCCTGCCCCCAACCCCACCTTCTTACTATACAAAAATTAATTTTTCAGCCAGGTTTGATTAATGGGCTGAGAGAATAATAAATTGCTCAGCATTATGCAAGAACTCATAGCACAATAATAAACACCATGTAGGTGCCTTCTAGCCAATTCCAGTAGATGCATGCAAAGAACAGCTGGATTTTCTTGTATTCATGCTATTTTCCACATTATCTGTTCTTGTACCCTGAAATGCAAGTCACAAAGCACTGTGCACCTATAGGACTGCAAGTATCTCACAACTCAGCAAAACACATGGTAAAGTGAGAAAACAGAAGATTTTTAACCACCAACACATTTTCATTTAACTCAAATAGGACAAAAAAATTTATTTTACATGAAAAACTGAGCCAAATGTAATTTTATGTCACTTGTGATACAGGATGTAAAGATGGTTGTTATCTGTTCATGTGAAAGTAAGAGAAAAGAGACTGGGAATTTCAAAGAAAACCTTTACTCCTGTAGAAATACTAAGAGAACTATAGTAAGACCAAGGTTTCATTGCAAGCTCTCTTGCATTTGAAGACTCCTGATATTTTTTGACATGCTGTCTATCAAAATTCACAGTGAATGAGACAAGATTCCAGCTCCTGCTGGAGGGGACAGTGACAGAGACCTGATGATTCCTTGTCAGTGCTTCAGAAACACATGACTGAGTGACAGGACTAACCTCTCATCAATTTAGGAAAGAGCCTTTAGGAAAGATCTTCTTCATGTGACTTCTCTGTGCCTCTACTGATTTATGCTAGAAGGGAAACAGGTCTTGTGTCATGTAAAGTCCTTGCAATGATCAGAAGAGGTTTGCAGCTGAACTTACAAAAGGAATGGCATAGATGTTGTTTTGTCATTTTATTTTCCTAACATTCTGGTCTTTCACCACACTGATGGCCTGGAGTTGTCTCCAACTACTAGTAGCTACCACCAATATTTCTATTTTCCAAAAAGAAAAATTCTATTGTCTTTACTACTGAAATAATTATGAAGAAATAAGGAGAAAATGGTTTCTAGTTTCTGCTCTTTCCTCTGACACAAGGATATCTAGTGAGTCATCTAAATTCAGATTAAAGTCTAGAGTGCCCACTGTGCTCAGGAAAAGTTTCTCCATGGCATTCACAGTCTATAACATTATCTGTCTGTCTGAATTTGGTAAGTTTTACGTTTTTCAGTGAGTCTTGACTACAGGAATATGTAATTGTTACTGAGATCAAATTAAATGATACATATTACAAGGGAAAAAGAAAAGCCCATCAGATGAAGGCATAAAAATACCCTATTTGCTTAATGTGGATGAATTCTTCCTAGAATTTGAGGATTCTTTTCAAAAGAAAGGTACTTGGAATCTCCACATCAGTCAGGTCCTTGGCACAGACAAGGGCTGCATTGATTTCTGTATAAACATTAAAATTAGGCATTTGAGTTCATACAACTGAGGCTAGTTTGATTCTTTATCCTGTTAATCCTAATTCAGATTTACCATAACCTTCTTACCTAAAGATCTACAAGAGATTGCTGGATTGAAATTCATGTAGAAATACAGCTGTGCTGAGGCTGTCACAAAAAGTACAATGAAACAAGTACAGTGAAGGCAGGAGAGTCAGAATATCTATTTCTCATAATTTCCTAATACTTTGAGTATTATGTACATCCTGAATAGAAAATAACTTATCAATAAAACAGATTTTTAAAAATGCCAATTCAAAAATGTAAAAAAATTAATATTTTAATTTATTAATTGTAAAAAAAAAAAATTAAGAATGAATAGTTCTTATTTTAAGTCAATGGGACACAGAATTGTGAAAGTTTTGCTCAAACCCTTCATGCTTCCACTCCATCCTGTAGGCTATTTTCTTCCCTGTGACATACCTCTTGCCCCTCACTGCAGCTTTCCATAAGTCCCATAGTGCACCTTGGCCCCTAGGATATGTGAGGCATTTAGACTAGCAGTCTCAAAGGAAAATGATTCAGGGAAAACTTGCACAGAAACTGAATATTGTATTTAAGGTGTATTTTGCCTAGAAATCCCAGGTCAGCAGAGTAACCCGAGCAGAGTAACAACTTTGCACTCTGCATGCTAGTATTGCCCTGTGAGCCCCTAATTACGTGTGATGCTGTCTGTAGTACAAAACTTAGTCCAGCTCATGTACAGGTTTAATTTTTAGGAAAATATTTCTTCCCTTTGCCTCATCAAGACCAGATCAGTCTTTTGCCCCAAGCATGGACTTTAATGAAGGGCTCTGCATTGTTCTGCAAAGGCAAAAGGCAAAGTCTGTGTGTGCCTGGCTCTCAGCAATTGTGCAAGCTGCACCCCTTGAGGAGAGCAGTCAGCAATTCTTAGGGATGTTTCCTTGGGCTGTTGGGCTGACTGCCTGGCAGCCCTTTCCATTAGGAAACTAATGCAGTGGGGATGGATGTCTTGGGAGACAAAACTTAGTCAGGAAACTCTCATCCCTGGTTGTTTGAGGAGGTGACTCAGAGCCCCTTAATGAAATCTTATCATGCTCTAATCTAATTTAGCAGTTCCCTGACTCAGAGATCGCTGGAACAATATGTCAGAAAGCCAGTAATTACTGCCCCACACCTTGTCACACAGGGTGGTTAATGATCACTGAAATTAGGAACTGGCCCAGCACCTTTTCCACTGGTAGCAATAAAGACTCAATACATCTTTTATGCATGATAGCAAACAACCTCCATCTTTACAACAATTCTGTTACTCTGTCTTTTTTCTTTTTCACAGGCCAATTTTTGAGTTGTGAAATATATTGCGATCTTGAAAAACTTCCTTTGGAAAATAATTTAAGTAGCTCTTTGGGCCTGATGCCTTCCTTTTTCTTACACAAGCCACCCACCCACAATTTCCTTAATACAGGACATCACATGAATTCATAGAAGTGCAAACCTTTCCTATGCCAATCTCTTCTTAACAAAAGTCTTCGGAGTAAAAATGGAACAAGAAACCAAGCCTACCCTATGCTCCAGTATTAGTAATACCACAAGTTCCTCTTTCTGAGCTTTACCAAGGGGCCTTACAGCCACAATGCAGAGTTAAGTTTGAGATCAGCAGCTGATCTAGGCATGACTCAGTTGTTGTGTGGCTCTGGAATTCAAATGAGGGAACCAGTCCAGTACCATGGAGAATGGTTAAGGGATTAAGGGAAAAAACCCCAAAAAACAAACAAAAACTATTAAATGCAATCCAAGGTGTTTATTTTATTTTCATTAGTGCTGCTAAACATAGATTCTGGAAAACTGGAGATTGGCTGGTGGAGATCCAGAATATTTATGTGTTGTGTGCAAGAACTGAAGCACCCCTTCCCCTCACATCTGTGCCTAGCACACAGTGTCTCCAGAAAAAAAGGTAGGAATGGAAAAGAAGATCCTTTATTTTTCCTGTCAGATGCAGGACCCTTCTGCTTAGACCTCAGCAATCAGTGCAAAGAACAAATCCTAATGTGGAGTTTATATTAGGGCACATGTAGCTTGTTTTTCAGGTTCTTGCTTGCAATGACCCTCTTGGTGCTGCAGGCAGTGTGCGCTGCTTATGCAGCCGCTTCCAAAGGCTCACTTGGGCGCAAGCATAGATACTGAGAGACTGGGATGTACTGACACCTTTGGATGGGGTAGGGACAAGTGGAATGTTTATCACAGACTGTGCACCAAAGAGGCCTTTCCTGCCCCTCGGTGTGAGAAGGGAATTTTCATTAACTGCCCAGTCAGGCTGCTGGAACCAGAAGGCTTTGGAGGTGTCTACTCTGACACCATATGATGGCTTGACAGGAGTCCACACCAGCGTAAAACAGATCTAAAAGTTCCCTTTTCCCATGTACAGCTCGTTCTGATTTGCAGTTGCACTGGCAGCAGTGCAACTCACAGCTGAGTACTAGTGAAGCTGATCTGAAAAACACCTTCTGAAGCATCACAGCAGTGACCCACAGACACCGCCACAGAAGACTGCTTTAATATCCTCCTGTTGGCAGTAGAAAGAGGAGCCCTGAAGCTGAAAAATTATCTGATAGAAGAAAGTCCAGCTGTGTCTTCCCCTTCCTTTAGTGTATATATGAACTCTCCAGGAAAAGTAACAAGGAAATACTGAGTATTGCATTAGTAGTACACATACCTCTATATTCATATTCAATATTCAGCTTTGCTTTGCTGTAACAGCAAATCCAGTTGGTGATGTGGAAGAGATGATCTCCTGCCACACAAAATGTTAACTTCAATGTGACATCCTCTGGGTCTCAGTTCCTGACCAAGTGAAGCCATGCTGGTAAAGCTGCTGAAAACAGCACCAGCAAGAAATACAGAACTTCCCCCTCTAGTAAACGAGGGACAGAACTCCAGCAATGTCTTTGGTTCAAAGCTGGGGCTAAGATCCCAGGAAGGTGATCATGCCAGGAAACATTTTATTGATATTAGCCAGGGTGAAAAAACCCTTGTATTTTCTATCCAACCTTTGCAATTATTTATACAACCTCTGGTATTTTGCAAAATGAAGGGAAGGTTATTTCTTGTGTTTGCAGAGTTTGCACGGGGAGAGCTCCAGCTCTCTGTTTACCACTGAGTCACCAGCTTAACATGAGCTTGACCAATCCACATTAAGCTGCAGCCAGTTCCTTCCACCTCAGCAGCAGCAGTTCCCTCTCACTGCCAGCTAACCCCCGGCACAGAGATCTGCAAGTGCTCTTCTCACATTGCAGACAGAAAGCTCCTGCTGGTTTAGGATCAGTTCTTACTGCAACTGAAGCAGCTTATGATGGATTTTATGTACTAATTGTCATCCAAATTGTCTTGGTGGCTATTCGTTTTAACTTTATGTGCTGGAGTGGCTTGTGAGCTGCAGGATGTAGAAAAATAGGCTAAATCAATTTCTGCTTTGAATGGATGATTTGTATCTAAGAAGGGGTTCAACTGACCAACAGAAATGCATCAGAAACAGTGTATCTAACTCAGAAAGTCTCAAAAATTTAGGCTCAGGTACAAGGAAGGTGCATCTAAAATAGTTTTCCCTTTCTAAATATTCATCATCTTCGTCCTGTTTTCACAGTAGTTCACTTACTGTTCTCTTGGAACAGAGGCTGAGCCTGTAATTATCAAATGATGCATGCCCTGGCTCAGGGTAGACTGAGGCTGAAACTCCAAAGGGATGGGAGACAATTGCTCAGCACTCATTACAGTTTCATGGACACTTAGGACAATTAGTGAAATCAGAAATTGCAAGACACAGGAAATTCTCCAGCTGACTCCAGGAATCCATGGAGGCTAATTTTAATCTTCCTGAATGTAGATTTTCCTGCAGAACAGAAATCTGGGAGCAGATGCTGCCCTAGAGAGCTCAGAAGCTTAGGACAGGAAGAAACCCTATGCTCCTGTGAAATAGTAAGCTGGGGTCTGATCCATCTCTCCTTTCTGTAAACATCCTAGTGTTTACAGCAACATCACAATGTTAAGTATTACTGTACCAAATCCAGATGTCCCAGCTCGTGAAAAACTTCTATGAAGGCAACAGGAATTCTTCTATGGATAAGGCAAGCTGCAGCTTGCTCTAGATAGATGTAACCAGAGCCAAAGTTTACTCTCAGTTGCACTGGCATGAGCACGACAAAACTACATAAAGCTCCAGATTTACAGTGGACTGACTGACAGCAAAACATGTCCCTAGATACTAAAACATACCCAAAGGAACCAACTTGTTTGAAGATCTCATAGGAAATGGCCAGTAGCACACCTTACCTTTTGATCTTTCAGTTCAGTTGTGACTACTGTTTAGCTTTTAACTCTCGGAAGTCCAGATTTTCCCTTTTGCTATATGAATGCCTAACAATTTTTGATCTATTAACACACCATCTTCCTTATTCAGGATACCATGGATAGCTAAGCAAAGGAAAACTAGATGTAGCAATAACTTATTGTGTGTGTTAGAAGGAAAAGGTCTCTCCTGCCAGGCATTACCCATGCACTCCCACTTTGCTTACTGCAGTTCTACTTCACACATCCCCATTCCCATCCTGCCTGGATGAGGATTACAAGGCCCAGTCATGCACTCACAGTTCCTTAAGCCAGAGGGGCTCACTGCAGGCGTTTTTGGAATTAACAATGGGACCATTCTGTGCAATATCAGTCGGGAGGCAGCCAGGAGCTAGATTTGGACTCAGCCTTTAGTCACATGCCATGGGTAACACCTGCCCAAAGCCAGAGGGGCTTTCCGACTCCTTCCCAGTCAAACCTCAATATGAAATGGATGTTTTCAGGGTGATTCCATTGAAATCCTACCTTTCCATTCTGACCCAGTGCATCATATCACAGTATTTGGAGCAGAAGGGATATCCCTCTCTCCAGCAAGCTGTAAGTGTACTTCATTATTGCAAGTGCTGGCACAAGGTGCTGCCATCGTAACATGCTGTAATGAATGCCTGCATCTCTCTCACAACAGGTACTCAATCACCAAGACCCCTGTAGACCTTCTGTGCGAGTCTTTCTTTTACCACACCCCAAAGAGCCTTGATGCCTTCCTCAAGTACTTAACACTTTGCTTTTTGTTTGTTCCAAAGTATAACAGATGTACAAAACTTTTGATCAAAGAGTGCAGTGTTTTTGACTGGTGTACTGCCTTTTTGATAGGAAAACTTTATCACCTGGCTATTTACACTGTAAGAACTTCACCATATCAGATCATAACATGCTCCAGTCTGTTAATAGATGTGGTGTTTTCCCAAGGTCACACTTCTTTCAACATTATTGCTAGAACTGACACCCCTTGAGGAAGACTGCCTGGCTGCTCAGTGCAGGACAGTTGTCGAAAGCTGTGAGTCGAGTGTGGGGGACATGGAAGACAATCCTGCTCTGCCAGCACACAACACTCAGTAGCAGAGAGCGTTACAAGGAACCCAGCAAGTCACAGAAGCCTTTGTGGAGCTGCATCATTATACAACAAATACCACAGTAAGAGTAGGAACAGCATCCTGTTGTGTGCCAGCAGGCACTGTGCATGACAGCTTGTGCTGAATGGCTCCAAGACCAGTGTGCCAGCAGCTCTGGGCATGCAGGCAGCCCAGGACCAGCACCGTGCCGGTGCTGGATGACCCTAGCCCAGGTGGGTGAGCCTGCTCTCCCCATGGAAAGGGGGAGGCTGCAGCTCTATCTCCACTCCGCTGCCATCTGGCTTTGAGCAAGTCCCTTCATCACCCTCACATCCTTTGCAGCTTCTGTGCAGTGTGGTGGCAGGTTATCCCTCCCAGTGTAACTCCTCCACAGACCATTTAACGCCACAGAAAATATCCTATTTTGGATTTGTACTTTGGATTATATCCCACTTGTACAGAGCCAGGAAAAATAAGGCCCTGCTGCAGTGCTGTCTTAAAACCCCGTTAAGATACCTTTTTTCAATATAATTTCTCATGCTTTGTCAAGAAATATTTTAGGAAATGTATCAGCTATTTTCTTTATTCTATAGGTTCTATCTAGGTATAACTAAGTGCATTTTTTTAATATTTTATTAAATTTTAAAAATCTTAAAAGGAATTACAAACAGTAATACATGGACTGTAATACACCAAAGGGCCAAAGAGGTCTCCTAATTATACCACTCTCTTAAAAATAGTTTGTATATATATTGGGATTGACCAGGACTGACTTACAGTTCTAGGAAGGAAAATATGATACAACTGATCTAACAGATAACTTTATCGAGGAGATGCCACAGGCCTGGTCTCCATGGAGCAGGAGACTGTAATGAAGAACTGCTGTATGGAAGAGTGAGCTGTTTCTAGAAGTCAGCAGTTTTGGAGCTGGCTTCAACCAATCACACTGGAAAGAAAAATGATGGACTCCTGTGCTTCTACACACATTGTAATTGCAGTATTGAATAACAATTATTTACACATGCAGAGCAGTCCTATCAATCGATACTATTTAACAGGCAACATCTATCAGACAATTCAGTTACATACTGAGGAATAGGAACACAAACGATTAAATGCTGTCTCTCAGAAGAGGCACCATTTTCCACAAACCAGGAAGATGGAAAGAAAAGGTTTTCTTTAATGAAATTTTAATGTTAAACCTTTAATGAAAGGTTTTTTAATGAAAGTTACATCCGTCAGTATTATTTCAGAAGCAAAATAATTTAGGACAAAAATATATGTTGACTAAAGTTTAGAAATAGCTGCAAAGCTCAAGAGACACTATGATGTAATTTTGAGAGCAAACTCTGAGTGCAAAAGAAAGGCTATTGATGGGAATGTTAAGTTACTCAGAGACCAAAAGAACATAAGAACACACCTGATAATTTTCAAATAAAAAAAATCCTACTTTCTAAATAAAATATTTCATTGAAATTACAATAGCTATATAAAGCAAGGAAACACAGAGGTAATCAAAATACACTTTTCTTGGCTGATCATCCAGGAATTTCTGTTTTGGAATATAATTGAACTGCTTTTTTCTCTCCTGTGGGCTGGTTTCTAAAAGTTACTAACTTGCTGCTGCAAAAGCTGATTAGTTTCAGTATTCTATTATCTGAACACTTAAATTACAGGACATTAAATTGCTTGCAGATTCCTGGCAAAGTATCTGTTAATACGCAGTTATATGAAAGAAAACATTTTCTATCAAAATGTGTGTAATTAAAATCCATGGTTGTGGCTTTGGACTTTAAAACCTCTCCATAGAATCAAGGGCCTCAAAAAATGGCCAAATGGTGTCCTGTGCCCAACAACAGGATTCCTAAAGTGCAGAGGGAGTGGAAACCGTAACACTACTCAGAAGACCTTTCCTCTCTATTCTAGAATCAAGCCCCCCCCCAGGACAGGGCTGGACACCCCTCTCTACCATTCCCCACTCTCACACTTGACTCCTGTGTTGCAGCAGCAGCAGCTGTAAATAAGCAGAAGTAAAACCCCCTTCACTTCATTCGCTTTTTTTAAACCCCTTTGGTGTTTCATGTCCTCTAATTCTATTCCCGTGTCTTTTGATGAGAGCTGTAAATACGTCAGGGTCACTAATCTTTGTTAAGAACAAGTAACAGAAAATAAATACACGCTCCACAGGGAAAAAAAAAAAGTCCTACTGAACAGTGGTAGCTTGTTGATGAAGGGAGCGTATGTTAAGAATTCTAGAAACTTTTCAGAAAACTTATACTTACAAGATGTTTGAAGATTGCAGTACACAAAAGGAGAGATTCCCCAAAAATATTCATGGCATGTCCTTCACGTGACACAGCCGATTCAAACCTTTGGCAAGACTTCTCAGCATTCGTTTCCCTGCACAAGAGGACTAGGCTGGGCTTACCGCCTTTCATCCCCACTGCAGAATTTCCCAAGTGGCAATTACAAAGTTCAGTGTCTTGCCCCTTCAGAGACTCCTGTTAATTTACAGTAGAAGTGATTAATTACCTTGCCTCTATTAAGCAAAACTTGCCTGTTTGGTTCAGGGAGGTTGATCTATAAAAGTATATATTACAAGTTTGAATTGTTATCTTTCACAAATCCACAGCATATGTTTGACTAGGGAATCCTATGACTTAGGTGCACATTAAAACATGTGTCCCAGGGGCTAAAACTTTTCAATATTCCCATTTCTTCAACCACGGCAAAGCCCCGTTGTGTTCACAGCCCAAGAACCTTCAGTAAGAAGTTGACTAATATCTCAGATCTGGAACACAAAAATGTGCCACTGCATTTAGATGAACATTTAGCTCCAATGAATCTGCTATACTTGCAATCTTTCACCCTTTGTTTATTCATTGCTCGTTATCAGTGACTCATTCCTCCCACAGAAAAATCAGCAGAAGGGCACTCAGAGGAACATTTTACAACTATCCCTCATTTTTCCCCCTCAACCTCCTCCCATCTCCTCCAACTCCATCTGGTACAGGTTCCACCTCTACTGCAGCATTTACAACAGCGCT
This sequence comes from Anthoscopus minutus, assembly GCA_013399455.1. Classification (NCBI taxonomy): domain Eukaryota; kingdom Metazoa; phylum Chordata; class Aves; order Passeriformes; family Paridae; genus Anthoscopus; species Anthoscopus minutus. Next base: position 98,750 of record VWYI01042083.1, read on the forward strand.
AGATATGAATGGATCACCCAGTCTCAGAGATATCCCCTCCATCTCTTTTCTGGCTAGTGGTGAAGTGCTCTGGGCTTTCTACCTCTATGACAGGAATTGTAGGACAGAATGTCTTTTAACCAGATCTGTTTACAAGATCTAACAATGCAGGCAGCAGTTTCCTGAGATAATCATGTCCACAACTCCCTGCACTAAGATTTTGCAGAAGGCTAGAAGAGAAACAACACATTTCAATAATACTTGCTGTAATAAATTTAACTCAGGTTAGACTAGAAGTCTGTAGTTTCCTGGGTCTTCCTTCCCTCATGTCCTTCTTGTAAACTGGAACAATATTAGCTAGCTTCCAGTCAGCAGGGATCTTCCTAGACCTTTGGTAGACGATCAAGAGGGGTTCTTCCACACTATACACCAGCTCCTTCAGAATGCTGGGCTGAATCCCATCAGGTTCCATGGACTTGCGAACATTCATCCAGTACAGCTAGTCTCTTACAATTTCAGAATTCACAAATGGAAAGTCACTGTTCGCACACTTGTGAAACTCCATCTCAGGAGGCTCCAAGAGTGACAAGGCAAAATTCCATCAAGGTAACAAGAAAGGCAATCTAGATTTCTTCCTTAAACAAATGACATAGTCAAGACAAAGTCTGACAAGTGACAATTCATAGCAACATAATATGAATCCAATTAGCTCACTTCCTCCCACAGTACAGAAGGAAAAGCAGAATAAAACTCCCCACAACTATCCAAGCCAGCCTACATCAACAATCTACATTTTGACACACCCTTATAGGAGTCAAACCTTACACTTGGTGGAAATTGGAAAGAGAGTTTCTACCCGATGTGAAGGTTCCTATCAAACCAAGAGATGTTATATCATGGAAACAATGACACCTGTTCCTCAACTGCTAAAATTTGGTTTGTGTCCAGTTCAATGAATGGGGCTGGGCATTTGCTTGTGTAACCTCTATAAATACACAAAACAAAGGAACTTGGAAGTAAGCCCGGGAAGGCTGGTATTTTGTACATAGAAGAAAACCAAAGCAGAGGTTTACAGGTATCTCACAATCCAATTGTCTAAGAATTATTCTAATACTTAGAAACCCAATGTCATCTATGCCAGGTGACTTAATTCCTTAACAGCATTTGAAAGCTACAACTTCAAGTACCTGTCCTCTTTACACAGTGCATCACTGTAGAATACAGAGTGCCTACTTAGGACTTGAATCCAGTACTATAATGGATCAGCAGTTACCTATTTCTTCCTCCTTCTCTAAAGAAGAGAAGTCAGTGGATGCACTGTGATTTGTGACAGTGGTTCAGTTGCACTTTATGAACTCCAAAACTATAGACTTGGCACGTCAAAACTTGGAAGCCTCACTGCTTACTCATTAAGTAGATTACTGGCGTCCTTTCCCTGTGTCAGCTGTACTATATAAAACCAGGTATATATAAGTTAACAGACTGAAATTCAGTAACTGATTCTACAGTGGTGAAGAATAGGGCTAAACAAAAATATTATCAGTACAAGAAAGAATTTATACCAGGCTAAAATTCTCTTTACCTCAGATACTTTTCCTATGATACAGTAAGCTAGTTTTACTGTAGCCATTTTATGGATTATAACTCTTTTACTTTTACTTTCACTGAGCAAACACAAACATTCTTTGTAACAAACTGAGCAAGCTGGGGGTGGGTGGAGGGTGGGATGAAATGACCAACACAGAAAAAAACACAGGCAGAGGGAGAGACAGATGTTTTGCTCCTTATTTTTTTTCTCCATTATGAAATCCATTTAATCTACATTTATAGCATATCATCTTGTAAAGATCTCACTTGTTTCAGGCAACCAAAAAAGGAAGGAAAAAAAAGCACAGGCACAGTAGCTTTGTAACTCTCAGTCTAGAGAAAAATATAGCATACAGATGCTTACAGAAGCAGTAAGTCTTTAGACTAAACTTCAGAAACAGGCTTTATTTACAGCTAGACAAACCCCTAGATTTCTAGGTTTTCCTTAGAAACTCATCAAATTGCTTTGGGAGAGTAATACATTTCAAGGTTAATTTTTGCTTACACTGGTCAATGCAAGATTGACCAATACAGACCTTTTCCCTTCCAAATTAACTGAAGCACAGTTTTAACTGAATTCTGTGACACCTGAAAGAGGTAATGTAGTCATAAGTACTGCAAAAATGGATGGAAAGTGGACAGAACTGTTTGTGTCAGAAGAAAAAGTGGTAGAGAGCTGTTTGCTGGTTGCCAACTACCAGTCCAGACAGAATTTTACAGGAGGATTTATGCCTAATTATGGGTTTAACCAAATACAACTATTTTTCATTTCTGTAGCATCCCACTCACAGATAACTCTAATACATCTGCACACATTGGCAGATGTGTGGTTTGGAAGGCTTGTCTCACAAAAAGCATCATCAACTGTCCAGTCCTTAATATAAAACCTGAATATGCAAGAGAAGACTGAGGTGAATGTTCTTCTGTGGTACCTGTCCTGCATGAAAATGGTCGTATATCCTGGACTTCCACTAGTATGTTAGAAAGTTACTTAACAGGTTAAGATGTAAACCTATTCCTGGCTGATTTAGATATTAAGGGGGAATCTTAACTTACAAATTCTCTCAAACATCCACAGTGACATTCACAGAGCTCAATTTAACACCAGAAGTTTAACACCTCAGTTTCCAAGATGATCATATAGTGTAGTTCAAGGAAGTTCACTGTTTGCATCAAGCTTTTACACACACACCAAAGTGACAGCTCTGCTCTACAGGCAGCAAACTTTAAATACAGTGAAAAAACCTGTCCCAAAATCCTCACCAACTGCAGTCAAAAAATCTCTTTAACATTCTTTGTCATGGAAATGAAAGAGATTAAAAATCAGCACGGAGGTCTTTGGAAACAGCTGAAGCCTCATTTTTCAAGGGACTGACTTCACTGGATAAGTAATACTGTTAACTTGGATCACATTTACATGTTTTAGCAGGAGAACACATGAGAATCTGGTACATGACTCTGGTATGTCCACACAAATGTTATGCAGACACTGCAGTCTGTATTTATAGGTTTACGTCTTCTGTGGAAAATCTCATTTCTATGAGTACACTGGAAGTCTTAGGATAGGGCAGACTATGTTCTCAGCTAAGACACTGTCTTTCAAAAGTGTTTTCATAGACAGCAAAACCATGACAACACCATGGAAAAAAGCTTATTGTGCTTTGATAAGAGAAGAGCACGGCAGATGTACAAGCTACACCCTTAGTAGGAAAAAAAAAGAAAAAAGAATTAATTTCATGAGAAGTCCCTTAAGATGTCTGCAAGAAAAACCTTTGTCAAAGATACTAAATATTGCGAAGAATGGAAAAAAAGCATTAAATTTGGTCTCTGTATTTGGTATTATGTAAAACTCAAAGAATTCATTTTACTACTGACACTGGCTCTATATTCCAAAGGTTCAACCCTCCAATTTCATGAGGTGCTTTGATACAACTCATGACCACATTTTAAGGTAATACTTCCAGAGCTCTAGATGCTGTTGCTCCAGAGAAGTCAGGAGAGCAGCTAGAACCAGATTTTCTGGCATTCCATGCTGTTATATGAGTATAAAACAAGGTAAGCCAGGACTTAAGATTCATGCAGTGCTTCAGAAGAAGCTATGCTTTTGGTTAGGAATTCAAAAGCCACATACTTATAAATTATCAATGAAACCGTCTTTTTTATATAAATAAGCCTGATGTCTTAAGATTTTAGCCTTTATATTTTCCAAATCCTGAACTGCATCATAACTCTAAACTCCATATAAAGTGTTAACTACTGGATTCACATTTTGGTGAGACAAAACAATTTGTCTAGGCCTGAAACTCAAGGACACCCTACAGCCTCAGATCCTGAAAAGTATGAAGAAAAGTGAATTGAGGGGGAGTGAACTGGGGGAATATGACTTCACTACCTGAAGCTGTAATTGGAGGATTAACCCTTGATTTGGAAATAGACCAAACTTACATCTCTCTGGAAAGCTCATCATCCATTTCAGATGATGCCCCTTGGGAAGGCTTCATCTGCCCTTAATGTACCTTCATTAAATATATCTGCTTTTATCCTTTTAACTTTGGCCACTGTTTCTAGGTAAGCCCAAAAAAGGCATCAAGCCAAAAACATGAAGAGGTTGGGCAACCTCTCATAGCTGACATTTTTCAGTTTGTCTTTATGTATTCACATTCATTGACAACTATTCTTCCCACATCTAGCTAATTAAAATGAGAGCTATGAACATAAACACTATGTGCTTCCACAGTTTTTAGCACAGATACATCATTTCTCAGAGTGAACAGAAGCTTCTTGTGCAGTCACATTGTGTCATACAATATCAAAATTATCTGAAGCTGATGAGGAAATTGGAATGTTGCTGCCCTCAGAGTTCCTGGAGTGTCTGTACAGCATGATCTCCAGTACACTGTAAAATAATTCAGGCTGGAAGGGATCCATGGAGGTCATCTGGTCCAACACACCACACATAGCAGGACCAACTTCGAAGGTGGATCAAGTTGCTTAGGGTTATTTGAGTTCCCAGTATGTTCAAGGATGGAGATGTCACAGTTTCTGTACTTGCTTGATCAATCTTATCTAAAGAAGAGTCTACTATCTATTCCATTTCTCTTGCTGCTAGCTGAGGGAAGTAGCCTGTTGCTTATGCAAACATATTTGGCCACTTGCTAATCACAAAACTGTGTTTTACACCAACTGCACACGTGAGCTTGCTTCTGTAATACCTTTGGAAATTAATGTTACGTAAATGCACATCCATACCCAGTGCCAAAAGGCTTAAAATTTATTGTGCCTACAATCAAAAGTCTGAAAGTTAGCCTAGGTTTCTTTTCCAAGCTATCTACTGTGAACAAAGATGGAATAGCATGCTCTTGCATACCTAAAGATGAAGCTTCACTAAAGTTCCATTTTTTTCCTGACTTTTTCTAACTTAGAACAGGCACCTAATAATTAGCCTGCCTACCAGAATTTCATGTATTTTGTATATTTAGATTGCTGCATCTTTAAGGGGAAGAACTAGACAAAAAGATCAGGGTGAGACAATGCACAGAAACACCAAATAATTATGAAGTGATCAGCAGTGTAAAAAATTAATTTTTGAAAATTCTGTAGCAAATGCTTCTCTTGTTTTTTCAAACAGAGCACTTAGTCACAGCCTCAAGTGAAAACATGTACAGTAAGTTCAAGTCCTTAACTGATCACCAGAGCAACACACATACAAAAAGCATAATTTAATTATCATCTCTGTGCCGTGAGTAAGCATTAACAATGAAATACTTAACTGTCAAAAGTCTTAATGAATATCTAAAAGCCTAATACAAATATCCAAACTCTTAGTAAACATTTGTAATTTGAAGAGTTAGCAATAAGACATTTAATAACTCTGCATTAAATCTAACAAGCCCTTTCTAGAAGAATATTAATTTACAGTCATTCTTTCTAACAACTCTTTGTACAATAAAAAAAATTAGATTTGTATTTTTCTTCTTCCCTTTCCCACCCAACCACCCACATAGTTTTGCTCTCAGATTGAGCTACTAGCCGATCAAGCCTGATGGTAAAAATCCTCTCAATCAAGGGTCCAAGATCTCAGTTTTAGTATTCAGCTCAAATACTCTTTGGGAAAAAAAAAAATTCCATGTTTTTGTATAATGTGCAAAGTGCAACTTTTATCCAGTGCCATCAGAAGTGTATGCTGCTATGAACGTCTCTAAAGAATAAATCAGTAAAAATTAAGACTTCTCAATTTCCAATTGCTCTCTTACGGACAAATGTTAGATGATGCCTACAGGAATTACAGATCAAGTGGATTTTATCCTGGTGCTTACTGGGTCAGGTACTTTCCAATTTCATTTGATCAAACCAATGTTTTTACTCAAGTTCTTCAGTTTCCTCTGTAAAAAGGTCAGCCAAATCTGCCACTGTCAACACTGAGGCTTCTGACTGTTTCATGGAAGAGCTCGTGTGGCTGTGGGAAAAAAGTGCATGTGGGCATCAGAGAAAGAATCAGTGTAAGCAACAAGCTGTGTGCACTGAAGACAGAGCACACAGTTCAGAGTCAATACCTGCTCAGCTTTGAAGCTCAGCAGGAAAACACGCCTTCTGTCTGGGAAAACACACGCACTCATCAGCTACTGCTCTTGCACATTCTAAGTAAGATAAAAAGTCCAACTACTGTCCCCAACTGTGGTCAACACCAAACACTGCAAAGGCAGCAGAACATGGGATATCCACTTTGACCTCTTAACATTTAATGGATTTGCTTCAGCTTCCAAGCATGAGGTGTAATATTACTTTCAAAAAATTAGCCCTCATGGGATCATTAAACCACTGCACATTTATCCAAATTTTATGTGCAAAAGTAGTGCTGCTTCACAGAGAAGAAGAAATCATACTTCAAGAGCTGAAATTGAGATGTGCATATAATTTTTAATTTCATAATCTGTAACAGGCAAAATTTCCTTAAACTAAGGCCTCCTTCTAGATTTGTCATGTGTATACCATCTAGTTAAAAGGTACAAACCTCTTATGCTGTCTGCATAAGGAATGTAAACAGCACTTTTGGACCTGCTCCAACTCATCACTTCTTATAGATTTTGGAAAGATAAACCACAGTGAGAACTGCTTTCTGTGTCTGCACACCAGGCTGATGTATGACTTAGCATCTGGGCAATGCCTACATGGACTGTGAAACCAAGGAGTGTGACACAGCACCGTTGGACGAGGTTTGCAGGATTAAAAAATAACAAGAACCCATGTCCTGTGTTAAGACTTTATAACAGATACTGCTGCTCTAGTGGCAGACTTAGTACTACTCCATCAAGGGCAATGTTACTATACCAATGGAAATAGGTAAACTGGAAAGATACATCATACGGTAATACATAATTTATTACCTGGGCTTTTATGAAATAAAATACACAAAACCAGAGAACGAAAATACCTCAAGCTGCAAGTTACTGGAACCAAGTTAAAACTTTTGAAGTCTTCAAACTGTTTTTCCAATCAAAGCAGTTTGAAGAACAGTTGAAGTTTATATATAGTACATATATTCCTAACCATAATGAAATTATGGTGGAAAACCACCTTTTCATTTTCAGTGTAATAATGACATTTAAAAAAAAACAACACATACCTTCTATCTACAGTCTTCAGCATAGTCTGCATTCGCTCTTCTATTGTTGCTTTTATCAGGAACCTATGAACAATCGTAGATCTAAATGTGTTTAAAAAAAAAAACACCACCATAAATGAGCAGAAGTTGTACTGTCACTGCCAAGGTTTATAACTGTATTTTTGTCTCATACTGATTCTATTACAAGTGTTGAAAATATGCCCCTAGTTTTCAAGAAATAAATATTACAAGTGATTAGCAACTTCCATTGACATTTCAGAATGCTGAGTGCTTAGTGCTTCCCTCTAAACACACTTCTACTTTACTGATCACAACCAAATGAATGTAAGCGATCTCAGCTAAAATCCTAATATAGATACTGGGCAAAGTTCTTCTTTCTGTATCCTTACTAGAAACATTCCTCCAGAGCCTGAAGAGAAAAGAATTTTGCCGACTGGTTATATACAACGTTCATACTTCATTGTCACAAATTATTCCAAGACAAGAGCTCAATTTGATGGGTAATTAAACCTAATATCCAGAGTTTTAATAATACTATTTTTGAAGACAGCAAAATATCACAATATTTTTTTTTCAAATAAATCAGTAACTAGTCTGTATACACTGGTAAAATATAAAACTCCAAATGTCAATAAACATAACATGAATGAAAATTCCATTTATGAAATAGATTTAAAAAAAAAAAGCATTAATTGAGAAAAGTGTCAGGCACCGGAAAGTGAAATGGAAAAAAGTCACATGCAAAGATAAAAATGAAAAGCACTCCATGATCCCCAGTATAAACATTGTTCAAGGTAAGAACCCTTGAAAATACTTAGAGGTTTTCAGATCTTGGGTTGAAATTTTCAGCATTTCACAGAAGAATGCAGGGGGAATACTTTTGGATTTACAGGCAAAGGTCTGCCCCTAAAAAGGAAGTAAATAAGAACTGAACTGGTAATAGTTGCACCAGTGACACTAAACAGAGTATTTTCTAATGCTCAGTGTACTTGGAAAACAGCCCTTTTTAAAAATAAGCCTTGCTGAAATCTTAGTAGTTAAAAAGCACAATGTATTCTTGGTGGTTTTGTTGCAAGGCTTTTGCCACACCTTTTGTGCCAGCATCCTGTAGAATTGCAGTGTGGGCTGTTCTAATAAATCTTTCTTATGCCCTCACACTTAATTCAAAATCTTTACCAACACACACAAATATCCACCTGTTCATAAGTGCTCTTTCACATACATGCTCCATGCTCCTTCACGTTCTCCTCTGTCTTTGCTTTCATTTCCAGAACACAACACTCACTATTATTCTACAGTATTTTTACTGACTGCAGCTATTTTTCTTCTTCGTGTACTGGGCTTTAAATTTTTTATTTTTAAGTCAGAAGACATTAGGAAAACCACACAGAACTCATATATTGAGGATAAACTTTCTAAAACCTTTTTTAAGTGTTCAGTACCTATGTCAGAGCAACAACACTGAAACAAACAAGAGACATATGAACTCATTAATGTCTTCAAAAAGACAGAGGTAAAAGCAGAATTGTGGCTTAAAAACTTATCAGTTCTAACAAGAGTGTACCACAACTTTCTTTTTGGAAAAAAGCCCTACCAAAAAAAGCCCTCAAATAAGGAAGCAAAAAAACCCCAACAATTTATGCAGCTTCTAATCTGGAGAAACAGCCTCTCATGGAAACTCAGAAAGGCCATGCCTGAACTTAGCCACATATGACATAAATGATGAGTTGCTCAGACCTGCAAAGCTAGGACATTCCCGGACATTTTTGCAAGCAGAACTCCAAAGTTAAAACCTAATGCATCAATGGCACACATAAAATAGGGCAGAAGCTGAACAAGTTTTTTCAGATCTATTCTGGACCATATCCAAACCAGTGAACACAACTGTAAATCTTACTTTGTTTGGCCAATACGATGTACTCTGCCAATAGCCTGTAGCTCATGTGCTGGATTCAGAATGGGCTCCACAAGCAGAACATGAGTTGCTTCAATAATGTTTAGTCCATTGGAACCAGTGTGAAGAGGCAGCAGCAAAATATTGATGTTGGGATCATATTTAAATGCAGAAAGATTTTCCTAAAAGGCAAATATCACATCAGTGTGACAAAAGTTCCCAGTGAAGAGTGTGAGGGACAGAAGTATATTTTTAACAAATTATAGCAGCTAATACAGGCTCCAGAGAGACAATCTTGCACGTCTGTTATCCCAGAACAGATACATGACAGTCTCAGGAAGGCATTAATTTCTTACAGTACTGATTAGTGTGTCTCATCCTTAACTTCCATGCCAAAGCATCTTTCTCAAAAGTGAATGTACTGTTTTTCCCCAAATACTTTAAACTAGGACTTTTTGAGATTATAATTTTTAGAATTAATAATTTAAGAGATGAAAGCTTCTGCCATACAAATTTGCTGTTAGTTTCTGAAATGAAGCAATGAAGTAAAAAGGATCAGATTAACTTCTATGAACTATGATTTTCCCACTGAAAATAATTTAAGAAAAATATCCTTTATGTACCTGAAATTTACTAATTCCATTGATCTGAGAAAAAACCATGTTGTTGTCATACAAAGCTTTTGAAATTATATCCAACACATCTTGCCACTGTAAAAAAAACAAAACAAAACCACACAACACAATAAAAGTAACTCTACATTACAAACAGCAATGACAACCAAAAAACAATTAACTTCCCTAAAAAAGAGTAGATTAAAAAGCTTTTCAAAATGCTAGCATTTGCAATTTTTTAAAAAATTGTGTACTAGAAACCAAGTCTTTCATAAAACTAAGACAGGTAATTAAAAAATCAGCTTGACTAGAAGAAATTGGTAGCCACTGCAAAAACAGTTCTACAATGTATCAAAAACATCTGGACATCACATTTAAAAATATCTAGAATTTCTACTGCTTCCATACAAATCTAAGTGTTTGCCCTTTAAAGAAGCAAGCTTTCACATCTGCTGACTATGACCATTATTCTTGTTCCAGTTACAGGACTTGCCCTACAAACCCTCAAAACAATCAAGTGGTTGTACAGAGTGATTCAACATTTTGGTAGCTAAACTAGTTCCTGAAAATATGAATGCTTTAAACTCAAAACACACATGCAAAGACAAGACAGAAAATGGTGATTAATACCGTTGAGAAAACTAAGGACTTAGCCCCTGGATCTTTAAATTGAATTCTCTTCAGTGTTCGGACCACAGCTTCCACTTTGGTAGAGTGACTTCCCTTTGAAATGTCAAAGAAGTGCATTAGTAGAGCAGGATAGTAAAGAACTCCTTCCACATTCATTTCTCTATTAAATGATATTCTATTAGGTCTCCTACACATCTTACACAAAGTCAGAAATCTTCAGCCTTGAGGAACGACAGGTTAAGTAGCACTGAACTGCTTTAAAATGCACACTGCATTAGGATCGGCAGTGTGTAACATGTGCAGCACATGGAAGAATGAAGTGCTATGCAGACACACTCTCTATTTCTGAGGCAAAACAGACAGCCCAAGCAGTGCAGAGGCACCAAACATGCCCAGTAGGCCTCCTGCAGTTTAACTTTGTGGCACAGCCTTTAGAGAAACTTTTAAATGCAGATCAAAATTTCACCACCTTCACACTACTTGAAAATGGACCAAGAAAACAAACCTACCTGAATGTTTGTTATGTTGCTTTTGTTTCTCATTCTGGCAACATCAAACTTACATTCAGTACTATGAAGCTTGTTAATTACATTTAAAACAGTAAGAAAATTGTAAATGTCATTAATTTTTGAATGATGATGAGCTGCAATGAAAACATCTTTCTATTCTGCATTCAGAAGTATTTCAGTGCTTAATGAAACTAATCCTTTATTCTACTTCTTGTCCATTTTGATTTATGTACTCTTCCCCATCCCCTAGGTTAGCAAAAGGATACAATGAGATGCAATTCTTTTTCTATCTCCTTCAGTATGTAGTTTCTACTACAGCAATTTTATCTAATGTCTTTTTTAAAGTCTTTACTTTATTACTAGTTCCTACAGACATAGTAATTTCAAGCTGTGCTAGATCCAGCAGGACAAATACTGTTTTATTTCTGTCTGCACCTGTCTTTTGAACATTGAATTAACTATGTTGGCTCACTACAATGACAGATCAAATTTACTGAAGTCATGCTGCTTGCAGAATTGGCTGGGAAGGATGTCAGCAGTCTCAGCACAATCTGGGAACCAATGCTGGGGTGCTTGATCACTTGCAATTAGGCAGCTAAAATGTAAAAGACTTTCTACAGACTGTTTTACCAAAGGCTGCAGTAAGCAGTGCCATTTTATTACCCAGGGTCCTCCACAGCGATTTAACTCTGCAATGTCACAGACAAAGAAATTAACCTTTCTTCCACGTCACTTCTGTTGCACCTGGGAGACACTGACTGTCCACCTGACTGTTTGTTGTCAGATGCACAATTAGAAATGCTTATGCTGACAGATGTTCTGATCTGAAAGGATGATGCATTTCCAGCCCTATGGCTGCTGCCTGCCAATCATAAACACCTACAGTTAGGAGATCCATGAGTAGCTTTTAGGACTTCCTACATAATTCCAAGATCATTTATATGCTTTTCCAATAACTTTCATCTCTGATTCAGTGATGACAATCCTGGCTAATCTAATTGTCGTTTCCTCATTTAGACCTTATCATAGGTTCTATTTTTCCTTGCTATAACAGATAGCTGCTTTAGCCACTATTGTTGATTTTTCTACTCTTCAGATTCCTGTGACTCAGGTGTCACAAAGGTGACTTCATACAAGATCAGTAAGGGGAATTTTGGTGCAGAAAAGAGCAGCACAGTGCTCAAAGTGGTCACAGTCTTTTTTATACATGATAACTGTGTAAAGTTCTTCATCCCTTTGTCTACTATTATCTTAAACTCTATTAGACTTACTGAATTTACAAGCGATTAAAACTTTGGCACACAACACACAAAGATTTCAATTTTCTTCTCTATGGAGAGATGAAACTGACAGAAGTACCCTTGTTTTTCAGTCCGTCTTAAAAGATTTGTCATTACCCCTACATCATGAGTCTATAATTTTTTTGAATATTCAGATGACTATTTATAAAGAAATTGGCTAATTCAAATGAATTATGGAACAGTTAACACTAGAACCAAAACTACCTCCAACAAACAATTTCTGTCTCAGATGACAGGCTGGCAACACCCACTGTAACACTGACCACACACAGGAAGCTTTTACAAAACCAGAACATGCAGGGATGCCAGTAATGTCTCTCTCAGTATAAAATGCTTCCATTTACAGTAGTCCTTTTGCATCTAAGGCATACCATAAGATAGTTCATGTCGGTACAATAAAGAGCAAGATAAAAAGAGAGAGGTAGCGAATACTTTAAGAGACTGGAGGGATTGAGGAACATCAGATTAAAATATAAACACTGAATAAATCACATAATTTTCAAATCTATCCTCAAAGATGTTGATCTTAACCTCAGTATTCTAAAGAAACCATAGGAAGTTTGTTATTCTTTGTTAACTGTCCTTTAAACGAATATGAGGTAGAAATTTTTATTTTTAACAGTGTTGCTTGTTTAGATAGTAAATAGGGTGAAACTACAGCGTAAATTTTAAATTTGTTATGAACTAAGAATGAGCTTTGCTCAAGAAAATTCACACAGAATTCATATTTTTACTTTGTTCAAAAGTTTTGATGCAGAATTAATACTTCAAGAAAACACTACAACTCTTTACACAGGACAGCAGATGACATGTTCTTTCAGTGTCTTATTTATGAAATTTCGTTATACCAGTTTTTTTTAACGTAATTTATGAAACATATTTTAAATTTTGTTAGAAATGGTGATATCTCTAAACTGTATATGGAATTAATATATAGAAAGCCCTGCATGAAGTGATGTTCTAAGAAATAGCACTTGAAAAATACAGCCTATTTACTCCCCCTGGTGCCACATACTGCCAACTACATTAATAACTCGAGTTAGGAATCATCTACTCATAAAATGGTATTTGTCCAGAGAGGTTGCGATAACTAGTGTGAGTGTGGTAGCACTGCCTTCAATACAGGGCAGTGACCCTAGAAATTGTGCAAGGTTCAAGGAGACTTGCACAGATTTCATGTAAGTTTGTTAGCACAATTAGTCATTATTTTTAACTATACTGATCAGACTAAAATTATGACAAGTTATGTCCAGCTGTATTATAATCATATTTTAATGAAAGACAGCAGTATCATCTAAACCAAAGTATTGTCAATTAATATATTTTACCTTTGCATTTTAGCCCAGAATCCTCTATTTTTTCCACAACTGCAATAAACACAGTTTTTTTGTTTCTACAACATTCTACAAGACATTTATGCAAAGCAAACATGTACCTGTGCACCACATATATGTCAGTATTGGTACTCATGGAGATGCTGTCTCTTCAACCCAATGAAAACCCTCCATTAGTAAAAAAAAAAAGATACAACAGCGCAGTCAGGATTGAATTCCTATGCATTTTTGTCTAGAGGTTTTGTCATTAGGACAAACTATAAAACTATATAGTACACTTGTCTGCCTAAATACAGTATGCTACAAAACACAGCAAATATGCACTGCTGAAAGTTTGAGCCACAGAGCTCCTGCAAACAGCTTACCTTCACAGGAATATCATCCTCCTGATTTGCAGCTTCTGCAGTGAAGACATAAGATATCTCTTTATGAGATGTTGTCTGCCTGCAAATGGCACATTTAATTGAGCTCCGGCGGGTGCCAACGCTGTACTGCTGGATGATGATTGCTATACACTCATTACAAAAACAGTGCCTACATGTCAGCACCGCCCACTATGCAGGAAACAAAAAAACCCAAACACAACACAGTTTCAGTTTTGGACCAGTGCGAAAGAAAAACAGTGTACTAATCTATGATAAATTACATTTTCATAGAGAAATGGCATTATTTTCATGATACTCATCAGATTAAAGAAGAATTTTACCATTGTTGCACTCCAGCTGCTAAAAAGCCTGAATTTTGAAGTTTTCCACCACAGAGACACTGATGATCTAAAGGAAGTCTCTGCATTTATTGTTCATTGCTTGCATTTTCTCAGTTTTGAACTTCAGGAAAGACATTACAAATCTTTCATTTCTATGAAAGATGATTCTTAATGCTTTATATGTAAACACAGGTTAAGGATTTACAAAAATTTTTTTAAAATTAAAAAAATGCTTTTATTTGTCTGCCATAAAATTATAT